>JAPESX010000455.1:0-18199 GCA_029590615.1 Nemania bipapillata | reverse complement strand
TTTCCGTGTCATCTGGGATAGAAGCAAGGGAGCCGGGGGTCAGAGCGGCGAGCGAAGCCTTACGCGCAAGAGAACCAGCAGCGGGTGGGAGTCGAGAATGGGCGGAATACAGACTGTTTAAATTGGGAGTCGACGCGGTCGCGATGCCACCGATGGCGGATTTTCTGGCTGGGCGAGACAGGGTGGGATGCTGTTGTCTCTGCTGGTGGTACAAAGAGGAAGAAGGAAGGGTGGTTGCAGACGAAGCCATGGTGGGCAACTTTTTTACGTCTTGGCCCTTCCGGCCCGACCAGGTATTACAGCGTTTGCCGCAGTGCGGAGTGCGAGCGAAGTACGTACGGTACCTACGTACTTACTTACAGCACAGTACTGTATTCTGTACCTACTCGCAATTAAGGGGGGGCCGGCCGGTTGGTCTCAGAGTGCTTTTGTACTGAATTTTGGTAGCGCGTTGGTAGGTGTTTGGTTTTTCGTACTGGTACTGTGATACCTAAGTATCGGGCCTCTGTCCAATGGCGATGCTCGAGCTGTCTCCTTTTAGCCCACCTATTCCAGAAAAGGGCGCGACTAAAAACGGGTAGTGGCTGGATTTGACGGGTCGTGGTGGGACGACAAAGCCCCAAGACAAGTTGCCTCCTCCTCTCGCCAGCTAACTGGTTGGCTCATCAACACTCACTGTAGGTAGGTAGTACAATGGCTACATATACCTAACACCTACACGTAGATGAGACAACAGCAAAAGGTTAGTTGTCAAGCCGCCTAGGTAGATCTTGCTGGAAAATAGATCATTCAAGCGCCAACAGACAAAACCTTCTCGGAAATTGTGAATGAAATAAAGAAAAGAGGGGAAACAGAGAACGATGTGGGCATCAACAGGGAAATATGTACGAGATTGAAGATTCATATGACTGGGCACATACCGACTTGTAGGGAAGTGAAGGTAAACAAGGAATGGCCTGTTTCAGAGGTGTTAGCGAGAAATCGGGTCCCGGGATGTTGAAGCAAGCGATGTTGAACTTACAATTGGCATCAGGTTTACTTACTCATTGCACTCCGTCTGGTTCCGTGGGCATCAATATATCTACAGTGTAGAGTGTATGTAGGTAGAGTGAGCTCTTAAAAAAAAACAAGGGTCCATTTGACTGCGCAGGGGTTGGGGGTTTTAGTTAGTTTAGAAAGCCAGAGCGGTCAACAGATAGGACTCGGCTAGGTTATAGTCTGCTTAGGTAGGGTAGGAAATAGGCGGCGGAAGATAGGCTAGGTAGGTACTGTAAGTATGAAGTATATACGTACTTCCCTATATGTAGCTATTTTGTTGAATTGACAGACGCAGCGCAGATCAATATAGGTAGATGAAGGCAAAATCTGACGAGGAGGGGGGTTGCTGGAGTGCAGCAGCTATATGCTGATGAAAAATCCAGGCAATAAATACATGTAGGTATCTATTCCAGTTTCCCTACATATGTGCCCAGGGAATTTCTACTACCTACATATGTACATAATCTACCTACCTGCCAGTAGATAGATAGACCGTACCTGAATTTAGTAACAGCAAGCTCGTCCCTTACCTCCTTGTTCAACCGGTTTGATACGTAAGATGCTGCTCCGGGAGTCACCATTGGCAGATTACTAGAGATTACACTGCTCTCTGTGTTAGGTGTCTAGCGCCGTATAGATACCTACCTAAGGCAGGTCGGTAGATGTTTTTTTTGTTTACTTTGGAAAAACGCGGTGACGCGAGTACTAGTAGCTCCTGCAAGCTGCAAGCTGCATGCATTCCGGTCTACATACACTACCTACATGATAGGGGCTGATGAGCAAGTATCATCGTCACTCCAGAGTTGACAAATATGAGACATCACAAAGGATACGTCGTCCTCGTCTCTATGACAACGTTCTTACTGAGGCACCTAACCTGCCTACTATAGGTAAATATATTACAATCAGTGTTTCTTTGAGTACTAGGAAACAGAATAGTTACTCCCGCGGTGTATGTACTCGAGCGGGGCGGTTTTTATCAATCCATCGGCAACTCTAGGCTAAATATCCTGCACTAAGCTCAACAACACCTACACATGTACTTTGAAGTACGTACAGTAGTATTGATAAGTTTAGCTTGGGTTTCTACAGCACCTTCCTGTACATGGTATTGTCTAGCCTAAAATTATACTTTAAGCTGTCTATACTTGTGGCTCTTGTAGCAAAGCACAGAAGGTAACACCGCGATATATATCATCTCAGGTATCTGTTTATTCTATTCCCTGTGATTACCAAGTTTTGGAGGGGCAAACAACTTCTCGGATAGCATGCCCGTGCAATTCTAGTCACATCCTTGCTTAGATCTCCACTTACCTACCTAATTTTGAACCCGCAACATAAGCCTAGCAAAGATATGTAGTTTGTTATTATTATAAATCTGTTATACTACATAGAGAGCAGGTAAAACAACGCAGTTATAAATGTATAAATAGCTTCTAGTGTTGGTGTGGTAAGGTAACTAGATATGACTGTCTATGGTGGCTACCTAGAAAGCCTGTTCATATGTGACTTTAATAGCACCTACTTTGCAGAAGCAGAGCGAAGAGTGAAATCCAATATTTGCTCAATGCCCGTATTTGGTAGCGTAGGAACGGCGTTTTCAGCTATTCGAGTCGTGCTCTCGCTCAATTATATCATCTCGTCCTAGCGAGTGCGTCCCATCGTTCAACACCATGGCTTCCCTATGTCTTCTACGTGTCGCAGCTAGCCGCAGCCCTTCGTCGCTTTGGTCGTTCATCCGAGGTACCAGTTCGATTTCTGGTCTCTCGAGGATAGTACTACCACCCTCGTTCGTCATTGTAATCTCCAAGACAACCTTTATATTCGCAGATCTGTCTTTTTTCGACTTTCTTGTCTTGGTAGCCAGTTTCGCCCTGACCAGGGCTTTCCGACCGGCTTTAGACGCCCTCAAGTGGTGACAAATGTTGCTGATTCTATTCTTTTTTCGATCGATATAGAGGGCGAAGTTTTTACGCCTCTCTTCGTCTGTGTCACCCCATGATTGCCTTGCTAGCCACCTTTCCACAAACTTAGCTTCGACCAATTTCTCGACCCCGTGGTGGTGAACTAATAAGGTGACTAATAGAAGACAACGTTGTTCGCCCATATCTCGCAGATAGTATTCGTCGTAGAGAGGATCGTCAAGTGTTTCATGTGGGACATCGCCAAGACCTAGCTCTAAAGATCGAACGAGAGCACTATAGCCTTTTGGTGTGTTGAGTGCTGCTATCAACGAATTTCGGTAGGAATCTTTAGCAATGAGTTAGTGGAATTTAGGTAGGCATACAGGGATATAGCCCATACTATCTTCAAGAGCAAACGTGAGGGCACGTAGGCTTTGCATTCGTTCGTCATAATCTTCGCGGGTGATGCCCCAGAGCAGGTCATCAATCGCCGACCTGTCATTCACTGCGCGACCAGCTACTATCCTCAACGTCGTATCGCGTATAGCGTAGTTGTAGTGTTGTAAGAGCGTGTTGAGAGTGCTCAGCTTAAGAGAATCTTCGGTCGCTTGCGTTATGTACTGAGTCTTTGGCTGCGTAGGCGGGATCTCGGCTTTGTCGCGAGAGCGAAGAAGAATTATGCGCATGGCAGCAATGCAGCCTACTGTGGCCATGCCAAAGCCAACAGCGACAAGGCGCTCATCTCGCGCGAAGGAGAAGAACCCCATACTAAAAAAAATTGTCAAGTAATCATGATGGAGCCCGTGCTTTATGTTATATCGAAGACAAGACTGTGATTTGGTTATTTTAATAGGTATCCTGATAGAGGTACCGAAGCTAAATCGTCGCACTTACCCCACATAACTAAGGTTAGGTAACTTTCAATAGGTACCTATGTAGTTTTCCTAGGCAATACATTGTACCTGCTTATAAGTGGGACTGTTATGATAAGATAAGATTATAGATAGCTCGAGCTACATCCAAAAAAAAGTCTGGGTTTGGCCTTGCGCAGTGAAACCCCTCTAGCTACCAACAACGGATAACGCTCGAGAGACAGGAACATTGTCCTCATTTATAATCATGGCTGGTTCCCAGCTCAAGAGGTTGAAGGCGTCTCTACGAGAACAGGGCGTCATTGGTCCTCAGCAAAGCAAAAAGCAGAGGAGAAAGGTCGCTCAAAATGGAAAGGTGAACACCAATAAACGGGCTGCGGCGCTGGAGAGCATCCGGGAGGAGTTCAACCCCTTTGACTTCAAGCACAACGCCCGAGGTCCCAAATTCCAAGTTACCAGTAATCGCCCAGCATTGGGTGATGCGGCGAAGGGAATTGCGGGTCGCCCGGGTGACGCAAAAGCCATGGGTGAAGAGAGAGTATGTTCTACACGATCCGAGAGACAAAGCTGCGGCCAGCCCGTACGCACATAACTAACCGAACCGCTCTAGCGACGCCAAACCTTGCTAGTTGAGATGAGCCGACGGAATAAAACTGGTGGCATACGAGATCAACGGTTTGGCGAAAACGACGCCTCAATGACATACGAGGAGAAAATGGCCCAGCGTTTTGTGCGGGAGAAACAAAGCCATAAGACTTCTATGTTCGATCTCGAAGACGATGAACCCGTCGACGGATTGACGCATATGGGCAAGTCTATAACGTTTCCCGATAAGGACGACTTCGAGGAAACAGATCTTCTTGACGCAGATGGTAGTGACTCTGGTGACGAGTCGGGTGATAACCAACGTAGTCTAAAGCGTGTGCGGGGGGACGACGACATCCAAGACGTGGGTGATGAGACCGCCGAAGGGGAACCGGAAAGAAAAAAGACAAAACAGGAAATATATAAAGAGATTATCGCCAAGTCTAAATTTCATAAAGCCGAGAGACAACAACAAAAAGACGCCGACGAGGATTTAAGAGAGGAGGTAAGATATACACAAGTCGCACATTTATACTTATAGGTACTGACCACTCACTTTTGGGTAGCTGGACGAAGAACTTTCCGACATTCAAGCTCTTTTATTCCTAAAGCCTAAGCAGCTTGGCAGTGAGAGCGACAACCCGATTTCGAAACCAGACGGCTCCAGCAGGGAGAAAATGGAACGTGACTATGATTTACGGCTCAGGCAGCTCGCTCTAGACAGGAGAGCAAAACCATCAGATAGAACGCTAACAGAGGAAGAGATTGCTCAACGAGACGTAGAGAAGCTTAAGGATCTAGAAGATAAACGGCAAAGAAGAATGCGCGGAGAAGAAATAAGCGACAGCGAAGATGACAAGAAACAAGGAGATGCTCATGGCAATCAGCCAGCTGTGGGAGAACCAGGGTGGGTTGACGAAGAAGAAGAAGATTTTAAACTTGGTCCTGGAATCCGCACACGTCCTACGGCAACAGAACTTGGTTTCGATGACGAGGACGACTTCATTGTGGAAGATGATTTGTTGGCAAGCGGATCCGATTTGGAGCCTATTGAATCTGAAGATGAGGATTCATCTGCTGGAGATGGAGAAGATGAACAAGACGACGAATTCACAAGAGGTCTACTTAACGAAACTGAAGCCCATGATTCAGCCTTCACAGATGGTAGGAAGGGCGAAAACAGCGAGATCGATAGCTGTCCTGAAAGTCTGGGCCAAATTGTGGATATCACGCGCAGTTTATCACCAGAGAAAATACCAGCATTCGTGCAAAAGGTCCGCATATTGTACCATCCAAAATTGGCCAGCGAAAACAAAACAAAGCTGGCAACCTTCTCTCGGGCCCTGGTCCAATATCTCTATCATGCATCAAACACACCAAGTCCTCTGCCGTTTATGACGCTAGAGAGTATCATACGGCGTAAGTGAAACCCCTCCCCTAAAACCCGCCAACGTTAGCTCCCTAGAGACTCTTCATTTATCGATTAGTCTAGGTCGTTGGACTTCAATGAAAACTTGAACTCTAATCCTTTTACAGATCTTCATTCGCTTGCGAAGTCATACCCCATAGAGATTGCAGAAGAGTTCCGCTCCCGGATCAATGATTTCACAAGTAGATGCCTATCCCCTACTCTAGGAGACTTCGTAGTCTTGATGGCCATTGGGATAATCTTTCCACCAAGCGATGCTTTCCATCCAGTCATCACGCCAGCAATGTTGCTGATCGCGCGGCACTTAGGGCAAAAGGTCCCTAAAAGTACAACAGATTTTGTCCAAGGGGCCTTTATGGGAACCTTGGCTTTACATTATTTGAAGTTATCTCAGAGGTTTTGTCCGGAGTTGATGAACTTCTCACTCAACACACTAATATCTTTTGCACCAATTAGGTTAGCGAATAGCCAAAGCAATTTCCCCCAGCATGAGCACATCTCAGGCCTGCGCATTACGAATGCCAGCAAATTCGAGGTTAAGAAACTAAAAGCCATAGACTGCGTCACGCCGCCTAGCTCGGAGAAGGAGGATCTATCTACCAGGATTGCCACATTAGACACTACTCTTCAACTAGTGGACGTGGCATCACAGCTTTACGCTAGCAAGACCTCGTTTATTGAATCCTTTAGACCCATTCTTTCCACCTTAGAGCATTTAGCTAAAGGCTCATGCAAATCTCAGCTTCCTACGGCCCTGGTTGAACGCGTTTTGAAATTACAAACCAAAGTCCAGACTTTGGTTACCATGGCAAAATTGGCTCGACGGCCACTCGAGTTACATCACCATCGGCCACTAGCGTAAGTTTCTATTCTTATGTTCCCTCTTACGCAATACATGTTCTTGCGAAGCTCAAGGAGACACGGAGTACTAATAGCATACCACAGTATCAAGACGGCAATTCCCAAGTTCGAGGACCAGTTCGACCCAGACAGGCATTACGATGCCGACAAGGACCGAGCCCAGTCAGCTAAGCTTAAGGCAGAGCACAAGAAGGAGCGTAAGGGCGCCATGCGGGAGCTACGAAAGGACGCCAATTTCATGGCCCGCGAGAAGCTTAGACTAAAGAAGCAAAAGGACGCTGCATACGAAAAGAAGTACAAGAGGCTGGTGGCCGAGATTCAAGGAGAGGAGGGTCGGGAAGCAAATGCCTACGAGCGAGAAAAGCAAGCGAGGAAGCGAGCAGCAAAGAGACAAGGTTAATTGTAATCCCATACCTAACTCGGCAGGTTACCGTATTAGTCTATGGATGGTCATCATACTCAATCACCAAACATGCACATTCAATGAATATTTTATGTGCCATGTTCTGTTCCATTGCCCTCTGTGATACACTAGATATGATGCAGATGTCATCGAGTTATCCATATATTTGGTGGTAGCTAGGATTTAAATCATTGTCATCTGCACCCATCCATAAAGGCACCCCTGCATAGGGTTCTAGCCCAATCGACCCGAAGGATATATAACCCCCCAGTAAAGAATGTCTACATTGACATCGTGACTCTATAACTTGGAATATCCCATCACAATTTGGTTTTGGTGGTCATCACTGATGTCGTCACCCTCCTGTCGGAATTCTTTCGCAGATTCTTGCCCGTATCTTCTTCCTCGGCATCGTCGCTTCCCCAGATACATATCCAAGTATTGCTTTTCCTGGCTCCTTCCAAGATATAAGAACAGGTAGTTAATACCTGCCGCGTGTATTTGGAACGCAGAGGCTCATAAGTTATTGGACGGCTGCCATCGGGTTGCAAAGGGTTTATACTTAATAGACTACCTAGGTAGGGAGGCAAGCGTCGTGGCATTCGGCATCGGGTAATGGCCCCGCTGTCTATAATGACACTTGTCTTAGACCCGCATACAAACGTGAGGGATTCCTCGCAGTCTCGGCTTTTTTATAAGAGCAATGTCTTGCCCTAGCGCGTAGACGAGTGGCTCAAGATGCCATCCCCCAACGACGGCGCCACGCATCATCATGATATGCATAGGTCTTTTATAGGCAAGCAATATCATCATCTCTAGCTGGCTACCATCACTACGGGTAGATGTGGACCGTACGCCATGGAACGTCGTATTGCTGCGAGATGATAAGCAACACCCGCCCACAACCGCCCCTCCCCCAATGCAACCTCCGAGGCCAGCCCGCCGCGCTAGAGAAGTAGGTAGTGGTAGTGGTAGTAGTAGTAGCTCGTTCATACTGTATCTCGGGTTCAAAGCCTGGCCAGTTCGCCACAGGTCCGGCTGCGCGAGTGATGCTGTCTGTCTGTCTCTTTGGCCGCAACGTCTTCTTTCTAATCTGATCCAACGGGCGGTCGTGTCTAGATTAGACTACGCCATCCGCAATCCAGCCACTAGAGGCATCACCGGAAGGGTTTGGGGGCGTATCGTCCAGAGGATCTCCTGTCCGGCTGCATGCCATCATCGGTGCCCTGTAAGTGGCCTTTCGGCGCGTTAGAACCCCACCCAAGAAAACTACCTATAGAATGGCCACGTACCTGGTATAGGAACGTGGTAGCCGCTATAGCCAGGGTGAAAAGCATGCTCAGCTGCGGCTGATTGCGCTCTGTTTCTGTTCTTCTGGATGTAGGCCACGACTTGCTGTTGTTGGCTATCGCTGAGTCTGGAGAGGCTCTGGAGCGCGGTGATCATGTTCGAATCGTAACCCAACGAGGCCGGAAGGCTGGGTACGCTGCCGTCCGGCAGAGGATAGGCGCTGAAAGAGTCGCTGATCGGCTCTTCCTCAAATGGGAACATGGGCGTCGACGGCAAGGGCGTCACAGCCGGGAGAGACGAGATGTAGCCAGAGGTCATCCCGATCGTCGATATGCTAGGCTCAGTAGCATATTCAGCGTGCCTGACGAATCTCTCGGCCTCTTGATCGTAGTCCCTCACAGAGTAGCTAACATAGGGCTCCGTAGAGGGCAAAGGCTGGATACTCGCTGGTACTGGAGCCATTACCGGAGCAGCGGACATATAGTACGGCGCCGGGCTATTCGATGGAAGCCTAGTTCTACTGGTGGCTTCCGCTGCACGGAACTCCGGCGCCGGCGTATTTGAGCCGTACTCTGTCTCATCTGAGACTGAACTCATAGAGTCGTTATGGTTCTCCGATTTGAGGAGTTCGTCTAGTAATGCTAGTCTCTGTCTCCGTTTTTCTCCTGCTTGCTCTGTCAGCCTGGGCGTCGCCACTTGGGGAAAGTCTACTACGGAAATAAGGAAAACATACGGTAGGCTCGAGATGCTATCCTGTTTTGTTCTTTCCGGACATCGCTATTTCGACCCTTTCGCTTCCGGGTTTGGCTATCCGGAGGTGTAGGAGGGCTGTTTGATATTTCCATGGTGCTAACAAAAGGTAGGGAGGGCGGCAAAAGTTGAAGAGCTGAGGGTGGGCTTCCAAGTTTGAAGATTCACACAGGGTGGTATTTTCCTTAAGTGAAGTCCTCGAGAAGTGATGATATGTAATCAAGGTAAGGAAGTCTTATAATTTTAGAGGGCTGTCAGCAACAGGCGGTATCGTTCGAATTAAGGCTAAGCGCCAAAATCTTGAGGGACACGAGTTTGATATGCATGTGAGTTGAAGATTACTGATACGCACCAATTGCCGGCTCAATTCCCGAAAGCACGGATACCCGAACCCTGAGCTCTGGTTTATGAGGCCGTGGATTGTGCGTGCATTATTCAAGACGCAGCAGCTATTTTCAGTTCAAGGTTTTTTATGTCTATACCAATCTAAGAGCCCCTGGCTATTGTATCGACTCGCTTGGAATAGTAGTGTATAATGACCAGGGTTCGATCACCGTCCTGCCGGGTAGCTTCATGCTTGGCCTCCACGATCAGGTACGTAGATACTAGACTAGCTAGGCTGTTACATACATGCAGTCAATGGCGGAGAAGGAGGATCGTTCGTTGTCAAATCATGCTACTGGTACTAAGCCGGGAGATGGAGATGGTCGACTTATGTACATAGGTAGTCTGGATCTAGCACCTTCCGAGGGCGTGCACCCAACGATCCATCAGCCTCCCTTTCCGGAGAAGCCCGAGTCCAGCAACCATGGCTTCCACGATATTAGTGCAGTCCTTGGGTCCATCGCGTCCATCGTGGCCCACCGGGTGTACCTGGATGTAGAAGGACCCCATTGTTTAAGCATGCAACTCCCAGTGCTACGACCTGGGTACTTTCATATGGTAAGTACGTCTGTATATCGGGTTGTTTCAGTGGTTGGTTGGTGGTGTTATGTAAACACCGCCATACTCCAACTATGTACAAGGGGGGTTCGGTTGCCCCTGAGCGAACGAACGATTGACAACATGTTAGCATTTTATTTAAACTTGAATTTTGAGATCTAGACTCCCTGAAGAGGCTTAGAGCCTCCCACCCTCTCCAGTCGCTTTTCTTTATCCCCGCGTGACTTCGACACCACGATGGTCACTACCGAGCTTATAGTTCACCGCCCAGATACCACAATACCTCCGAGATATTCGGGGACCACGCCTAGAAACGTCATGGTCTTAGCGTCACATTCTCTATTCTCTATAGGCTAGACTATTCTTTTGTACCTCTCGTATTTAACACCTTCGCGGATATGAGTGGGCCTGACCCGACGCAGAGCCATGTCACCGACTACTCTATCACACGGCTAAGCCTTATGGGCTTAGGGATCCCTACTGCTGTCCCCCCTCCCCAGTAGCCCTACGATAGCGGAGGTCGGTGCTGACTGATCATCTTTGTAATTGCAGATTGACACTAATAATCCTGGTCAATTGCCTCATACTTCAGGCAGGTACTTAAATAAACATTGCCTGAGGTAATAATTATAGAACGGCTCATCAGCTAGTCTGACCTGGGTAGCTTTCTCCTGCTTGTACATACCTTATACCTACTAAACCTCCTTGAAGCTGCGAGTATCCAAGTCCTACGCTATAGATAGGGGTCCATTTCAGGTCACGCTATTAGCATCATATTTCTGACCAACTACAAAACATTCCAGGTCTAACTTTTGGGAAGGAGATAGCGTTATGTATGTAGTAAGCTCCGTGATGAAAACGAAAGAGATGTTGAAATCATGCTATTACAATCAAAACAATAAAAAACAGAAGGCCGTTTTTAATGTTGTAGTAATTAGAAAGAGAGAAGAAGAAACATTGCCGCTAGAATAAAATGCAGTCACTATTTCGGTGGCTACTATATAATATGAATAGGTAGTCACTAGTCTGGACTGCTATACCAAAAAAAATTCAGCACATAGCCTTAGCCAAAGCTTGAGTTCAAGTGTGCTAAAAGGTAAAAATGGGTGCCTCATTGGATAGTCAAACTAACATGGGTCTAAATTACCCAAACAGGAAAAAGTAATCTGTGCCTCCGCTATATACTGTCTAAGTAAGGTACTGACTGTAGGGTTCATTCCCGCACCTACGCTGGACAGGGTAGATGACCTCTCCACTATGCGGAGTTTGTAGTAACTTCTACCTACTGTAAGCGATAGGCATTGTTACACACACCCTTCGACCCTGGTTGGCAAGTTTGTTTTCCTTGAATACCTACCCGATAGAAGCGCCCTAGGGCGGGCCGAACTAAGTTGTTTGAGAGTTGGAATGGCGGTAGTCCGCCTTCTCAAGTTGGGACTACCTAGGTTAAGGCTAAGGAGTTTTTACCAGAGCCAAGGCCACTATCCCATGCAAAAGAAAGAAAAACCCCCACTGTAGGTCAGAGACACTTACCAAGGGAGGTTTCCATATTACCTACCTACATATGTAGTTACGTAACAAGACCAGTATCTTCCCTCCACTATAACTCATAACCTAGATTCCGCCCCAAACTACATACAATGTGTATGTAAGATATACCTACTACTAAACATTGAATGCACAAGTAAGAACTTGCGGTAGCTAAGTACTTCCTGGTGTGGTAGATGTTGCAGCACTTGACCAGATAATAGTCATCTTTGGTACTCCGTACTCCGAATTCTGCTTTCAACACCACCCATTCAGGGGGCAAATCAAGACAGCATACATATACACTACTGTAGTATGTGCCCACACATACCACGTGCAGCCTGCATTGCACAGTGGTTCTCTATCCACAGATATTAGGCAGCCATAATTGTTCACTGGAACTTCTGTTGCCGACCTACTAGATGTTTTGCTAACTGGTAACCGTAGCTAAATTAAGCATATCCCTGCCATATATCCTCAACGGCTACTAGTACGCGGATCCATCGTGCAGACCAGAGCATAAATGGTGTCTTTGTCCGTTTATAGGACGATCGAAGTTGAATCGGCGGTACTTTTGACATCGGTACCCCACTGTAACTGGCAATAGGCTATCTGAAGTACTTGCGGTAATATGGCCGCAGATATATATTGCAACGTGGAGCACTTAGATTATGTCAGACGACAAATCTATACACTAGACGTTGTCCTTGGCATCCAATCACAAAGGGAGTTAGCGAGCAGCTTGGATTTCTTGGTAGTACGCTTGTATTGCTGTTGCCTAGTATAGCACGAAGGATCGAAGGGGCGGAGGGGCCAGCTGATTGGATTGCCGATTTCCCTTAAAGCCGTCCCCATGTGTGAGGCCATCGTCGTCGGGTCTTGACAGGGAGCTTCACAGGGGCCTCCGTCGCCATATAAGTACCATACAGCACCCAAGGGGAGGGGAATGCCAAGCCTAGATATCAAGGTTATTGGGACAACCCTCGTACGGAATCCCTCGTGCGCAGCACCTTAGGGTTCCTCAGATGACGCATTGAACATCTGCTGATATGGTGGTGGCTATGGGTTGTATCAGGGAGATAGGGAGTTAGGGAGTCAGTCGAGCGAGGTATTTAGGTAGAGACTCCTCTTTAAAATTTCATGCACTCTCAAATTCCTCACAACAACTTATTTCCGCCTAGGCCCCTACCTATACTCTTATCACATACGAAGAATGGCCTTCCGACACTGGTCTAGCTCCCTTAGCAATTCTATTGTTAGCTATATTGAAAGATCGACAACAACGAAAATTGGTCAAGTGGCTATCTCATATAAATCTAAGCTATAGGAAGACTCCTCACGGGATGCGAGTTCCACTCCAACGTACAACACTAGGGGCATTACTATAGGTAATGGGTTTTTTTTTTTTGGGAAATTTGAAAAGAGACAATAACCACTGTCAGTTGAGAGGCAAGCATGAGGATGCCTAGATTTGTTACTGTATTCTGACGATCGCCCTTGCATCGGAGATTTAGAGGATGGTAGGTAGGTATCTGGAATGCGGCAATAATCGGTCGAGGAAAAGGGGCAAGCAGCATAAAACAACCTAACACCCTAGGTATGTCTGGCTACTATTGTTGACATCTTCCCTAAACTACCTCCCAAAAACCTCCTTATGCTTGTCTAGACATATCCAGGTGTGATACAAGTGATCAAGGGTCTATAACGAGACCCGCTGTCAATGTATGTTACTGACTAGTCGACCAGTATGAGGATTTCCAGGACTTGTGCTGCAGCACATCACACATAGGAGGAATGTCCTATTTCACTGTGTTAGTACATGTCGATGCAGAGTTTGATGTCAAACGAAGCCTAGTTCTGGCATGGGTACATGTGTGCTCTCTCTATATAGGCGATATATATAAGGTCTCCGGAGATATATATTCGTCCTTCATACATAGCTTTGGGTCATGGCGAACGAGGCAGTATGCCAATATATGTATTTGGCCTCGGTATGGGATCTCGGACTGTGCTAGGTACCCACTGGTTGATACAGAAAGGTATTCACATACCCAGTATGTTAATGTTGAATTGGCTAATCGTATGTGCCCTAGTAGGTAGCCTTTGAGCCACTAGACTTGTCATCGAGTGTTATGTAAGTGCCTTTAGGCACCTATTGGAAGGCAAATCTTTGGCTGTTGTGGTCTTGTTAAGTAAGGCTGTGCGGGCAGGTTTGTGGGCAGGCAAAGAGCACCAGACCTGCCTAATCGCCCATCCGTCACCGGAGACCCACTTCTTTGGTTGAAGCAGCCCCAAATTAGCCCTGGGAGGGTTCCATTGCATTACCGGAATCAGATAGAAGACGCATTAGCCCCCATTAGATAGAAACTCGGAAGTATCTGTAAGTACAATGGGGCTGAGCTAGTGGCACTCCCACCCATTCCTACCTCATTCAACATCACCTTGAGCCTCTGAGGATACCGTGAGCTACATGAGCGCCCAAGCCACGATTCCATCTGTTTCGATGAGAGATCAGCCTCAGAAGGTTCGGGGTCGTTGGTTGGCTGAGATTTTTGGTAGCGGCGGCTCTCCATAGCATGCAACAGGTAGACTTTGCTTGTGTCCCGCATGCCTTGCCTTGATTGCTTGCTAATGCCTCTTCTCTTGGGATAACTTCAGCACCTAGCCTCCGACTGCCTATCTGGTATTTAGCAATTTACACCTGCGCACTCTCTTGCTATCTGCTATCTCGAGGCTTCCCCTCTTCTTTTCTGATTAAAGTTGCGTGCCTCACCACTCTAGATCCTTCTGGAACCCCGAGGCTGCCGGGACGACTTACTACTTCTCAGTGAGACTATCGCAGTGCATCGCATCGCACCGCACCACATCATTATCTTTTACGACAACCCTTCTTCGCGTGTCATTCTTCGCATCTATCTGTGCCCTCATACGCCCATACTACTATAGAGAAACGCGACTACGCCCGCAAGTCTAGTCATAGGCCCTCCACCCATCACTTTGGCCGTATCCACGTTCTCCCTCTTGTACCAACAACATCTGAGAATACCGACTCAGGTCTGTGCTTGGCAGGTAAGCACACCCGGTCTACTTCAACTCTCCGCACCTGAATCTTGTATCTGTGCCCACGGCTGCCATTAGCACCTATTCTGCTATTCGGAGGGTTTGCTCTGCTCTCTCTTCGCCAATCGCTAGTTAGTATATTGGCTACATGCCCAAAACCCGTCTTTAAAGGCCCATGGACCAGATACTAGCTCCCTCAACCTGATTCAAGCCCATGTGGGGCAGCTCACTCGACTTTTTCTGTCGCCTTCCACATGCACGCATCCTGGCCACACAGAGTCAAGGACCCCCACTACGTTTTCATTTGTATCATTGCGCAGCCATGCTTGCTCCGTATCTTCCTGTCAACAAGCAAATAAATTAACATAGATCGGGTTGCCTTATAGATTTTTACTTCCAGCCAAACCACTCTACTTCCAGAACCGACCGGCGATCTATCCTTCATCCCATCCCACCACATATTCTAAGCCGACAAGATGGTTAAAGAAACAAAGTTCTACGAGTGCCTCGGGGTATGTCTCTAAACTTCGAGGATTCCCTCGCTGAACAAACACGCTGACGTTTCCTAAGGTTGCACCAACCGCCACAGATCAAGAGCTAAGGAAGGCTTACAAAGTAGGAGCTCTCAAGTACCATCCCGGTGAGTCTAGGCGACGGCGCATGAAATGTCTGCATACACATACTAACTCTATGCTACAGACAAGAACGCTCACAATCCCGCTGCTGAAGACAAATTCAAAGAGATCTCCCATGCGTATGAAATTCTATCAGACCCACAAAAACGCGCCCTCTATGACCAGTATGGCGAAGCCGGTTTAGAAGGTGGTGCTGGAGGTGGCATGGCTGCCGAAGATTTATTCGCCCAGTTCTTCGGTGGTGGCTCTTTTGGCGGCGGTCTCGGTGGCATGTTTGGCGGTATGGGTGGCCAAGCTCGCGGTCCTCCCAAAGCACGAACCATCCACCATACACACAAAGTTTCCCTTGAGGATATTTACAGGGGAAAGGTCTCGAAGCTTGCTCTCCAGCGATCCGTTATCTGTCCCAAGTGCGATGGCCGAGGCGGCAAGGAGGGTGCTGTTAAGCGCTGTCCCGGTTGTGATGGGCATGGTATGAAGACTATGATGCGTCAAATGGGACCCATGATTCAACGCTTCCAGACTGTCTGCCCCGACTGCAGTGGCGAGGGCGAAATAATCAAGGAGAAGGATCGCTGCAAGGGTTGCAATGGCAAGAAGACAATTGTTGATAGGAAANGTCCTGCACGTTCACGTCGATAAGGGAGTCCGAAGTGGAACCAAGGTCGAGTTTAGAGGCGAAGGTGACCAAGCTCCTGGTGTTCAAGCAGGTGACGTTGTTTTCGAGATCGAACAGAAGCCACACGCCAGATTCACTCGGAAAGAGGACGATCTCCTCTATCGCTGTGAGATTGAGCTTGTTACAGCTCTAGCTGGCGGTACTATTCATATCGAGCACCTCGATGATCGGTGGCTGAATGTTGAGATTATGCCCGGTGAGGCCATTGCGCCAGGTGAGTTAACATGATGTTTTATTTTCTCTCGCCTTACCTACAGTAGGACTGACACCCACCAATATAGATGCTGTCAAGATGGTACGAGGACAGGGTATGCCCTCACATCGGCATCACGATGTCGGCAATATGTACATCCAATTCGCCGTCAAGTTCCCCGAACGAGGCTGGACCGACAATCCTGAAGCCTTTGAGGCCCTCCGAAAGATTCTCCCTGCTCCTTCCATGGAGGTTGTGCCGCCAGCGGATGCCATGACCGATGTTGCTGATCTCGAAGATCTCGATAATTCTGGCCAGGCTAGAGGCTTCGGCGGTGCTGCAGGAATGGATGAAGATGATGAGGATGGCCACCCGCACGCCGAGCGTGTGCAGTGCGCATCTCAATAAACAACATAATCTTCAGGCAATAAGATCATAGATTCCATTTCTCCGGGTCTTACAACCCCGGACAAGTTTCCATAATCGGCATCAACAATGATTTCGCCGATTGATTGGAGACTGCATTTACGGCGTGACGTTTTGACGGGATGAAAGCTTGATATCTAGCTTTCTATGAGGATCTGCATGCTAGGGGTTTCATGAATTAAAAGCGAGGAGGGATATGGAGACCAGATGGTCTTTCCCCAAGAGCTAATGCAATATGCATTTATGGTACCATTGCTCAACCACTGAGCATATTCCTTTTGTGTCGTGTGCTTCGTAAGCAGGCGTTCAGATAGGACATAGAGGGAGAAGGACAACTTTGTTGTTTTAATTGATATTGCCTTCTGAAACTTGCATATCGTCGTCTTAAGTACTTGGTTAAAATTAAGGAGTTTGGTTTTGATAGGCAATTACCTAACCTATAGCCTCGGCGTTCTTATGACGTACACTAGTCTTATGATAGTCTTCCTCAGTGCGGGTCGACTACCGAATATCTTATCTTATAAATTGAGCTTCATATGATCCTCCAGCGCGCGGTTACTTACCTGATGGTTTTTCACAAGTTACGCAATGTAGAGGATATTTATTGCGCATGTACCTGCCTCAGAGTGATTAACATAATACTTGTCTCGAAGATACGTAAGCCAACCCTAGAGAATTATTAGAAGCTAAATGACCTATATAGATTTCAAGCATCCCGATTCGTAGAAATCTTCTTTACATTGAAGGCAGGGATATCATGATGATTGTTTCCGGCCAACCAGCGGTATTCATCACGAATACTAATCACGAAATGCACTGCATGTTACGGAAAAGGAGGTGGTGTGGCAATTCACACTTATGCATAGGTACTAGCGGCCGCATCAACAGGTAGTGTGTAGGTGGATGTTTTACACCTCGGGAGGGGGGGTGGTGGCAGGAAGGACAAAGCAGTCGTGTCGTGGTCATCAATATAATATTTTCTTCCTAGGGTGATGCTGGTTATTGATATATATGTCAGCTTTTTGCAGATACTGCCAAACATTTTTTTTTTTGGAAAAAATAGGAAAAGAATATTATCAGGACCATTAACCGCCTAGTCTATTTTTATTTCTGGGCTTTGCTCAGGCATATCCGAGGCYGCATCGTCCGCTTCTTCCTCGTTATCCGTCTTTCGAAGATTCTCAGCTGTATACAAAGCCTTGTCCAAATCCTCGCGGGAAAGAGACGGTTGCCCGTCTGTGTCAGTGGTGCTCGTAATACTGTCTCGAGGGGTCCAGGACTTTCCATCGCGCTCAAATACTAATACTCCTCCATCGCCGGTGGCTCTATCGATGGTCACGAGCAAAGCCTGGTTTGCCACGCCAAGAGTCGTGATGTCTAGAGCATTTCCGTCCAACTCGAGCGTTCCTCTATGCAGGAGGGCATTGTCGGTCTGAAGCTGGAAGATGAAGAGGGCAGGAACTCTGTTCACCCAGATGTCAGCGTGCATTCTCTCGTCAGCGCTAGGGGCGCCCCCCCGAATGAATGCTTACCGTTCGCATATCGCCACCACATAGCAGTCGTCTTCGGCCTCGTACGCCACGAGCTTGACGACGGCGACCTTGG
>JAPESX010000454.1:0-18201 GCA_029590615.1 Nemania bipapillata | reverse complement strand
CACTGGTTTGGCGAAAGTGTTCTCGCCATGCTCAATGTGCCGCCTGAATCGATAGATGCAATAAAGTCATCATGGCTCTCAGTTGCTTGTTCGGATAAGACACCAACTTCTAAGGCAGACAAGGGAGATCTTCCACTCTGGTCCGCCCAATGCAAGTTCAAACTGCATCGCTTCCTCGTCTTCACGCAATAAGAGCATGGTAGAGTTCCATCACGGGGTTCTGTAGCCGAGTAAAGAGTGAGAGATTAGCTTCGTGAGAATCCAAGGGGGGATCTTAGTCGCCAATTGTCTAAGTTCTAGTATCATACCTAAAGGGAACCGGCCGTCATTGTTAATCCAGTAGCCGTCGCAGGCTTTCTTACTTCTCCTACATTGGTCGCATGAATTGTTTTGGCGCCTCGCTCTTATATCGAACATCGCATAGCGTATATACATACAAATTCATGAGACTTTTCTGTGTGTGAAGAATGAAGTAGGTATCTATACTAGACCAACGCAAAGACCTAGGAATTGGAAGTCAACTCGGTCTCCTGCGACCTAGATAGCGGTAAATCCAGCTGGGACTCATATTGGATACAGGTTACGGGCGGTCACAAATCCCCAAAAGTGCAGAGGGAAAAGCTGTGTATGCTAACCTATGTAGACAGAAGGGATCCATTCCATTTCACCGAGTGTCCTGCCCAACTCCACAGAATCGCGCTACTTAATACGGTGCCAGACAGCGCTAGTAGTTCCCCACAAGGAGTCTAATGCTGTTCCCCACGGGGACTGGTTAGCGAATCCTTACCAAAAAAAATAGAGCCAGCCCAACTGTAGCTTAGTGCCGTAGGATTCTACCTACCCCGGTGGTATCTAGGCAATGTAAAATCACATACAAGAAAAAGAGGCCCAGGGGTTAATACCCTTTTTTCCCGGAAATAATAAAAACTGATCTAATATTAGAGAATTCTTCCTGTAGTCTTCCTATCAAGTCATTGCGATCCTGATGTGAAAGTTGTAAGTTGATTATATCACTTAGACGCTGGTACCTATGTGTAGATGTCTACATAGGTAGCATCGAGGTGGTGCGGGGAAATCTGATCCGTAGGCATCAGCAGCCAATAACAACAGAGCCTCACCAGGGACGCACAAGCGGTTGTATTTCTAGTCCATAGATGGAAAGAGCATTCGTAATTAATGCTGCATACTAAGAATTAGAGTGCACAAGCCGAATACTTGTGATCGGCCGGAATTCCAGCTTTTAGATTGCTTATCTCCTCAACAATTCCGCTAGACTAGTCGCAACCAACCTAGTTTATCAACCGTACTATCCAAACTATACTGGCCGGTGACCAGATGCGTATCCAGATGCATCTACGTGATGATTATCTTGGCATGGATCTTGCTACTATCCACAGCTCCCTTATTTCCGTGGGGAAATCACAGTTGACAGATCTCCTAAAGGCAACATGATCGGGAATTCCACAGATAAAAGCACTAGCGCCGAGAAGATATACCATCCCAGGAAAGAGACTGTGAGCAAGAGACCAGCCCCGGCATGCTGCAGTGTTGTCGCTTTCTCAGGGAGATTTTGAGCGACAGCAAAGAACGAGGCTGACAGACATGCAACTTGTTTCCCAAGTTAAGTCAGTTCTGTTTTTGAGTTGAGTTGAGATGAGGGGACTCGAAGGTAGTATCTTACATGTTGGAACGAGGACGAGGAGGATGAGGAAAAACACTATGTTAGTCCGAATGCTGGCAACCGTGAACACGGCGCAGAGCAATGTCATTGCCACCAAGAAGAAAGAGAATGTTGCGTAGAACTGTGGCTCATTCAACCCTTCTGCACTAACCCCAGACGTCGAGTAAGTGCCATAAGCGCCATATCCAGGGTCGATGGTTGCACCAAACGTGAACCAAAAGCCTCCAAAAGTGCAGAACACGGTAGCCGGGAAAGTATTACCTATGAGTCTATGTCAGCAAAGCGAGATTAGAAGGAGGCAAATCAGTCTAGAGATACCTAAAATCCACTCGCCAATTCCGCCGAGAAGGAGGAGTAGACCACCCAGGAAGAAGTATGCGCCGCTAAAATCGCATCTTAGCTTGGAAACCTAGCATCATGAGAGTTTGACTTACACGTTTGCAGCACCGCCGAACCCGCCTGCTCCTTGCCATCCTAGTAGGACCATTGATAAAGGCGTTGTACACAATAAGAACCCTCCCAGGGCTTTTAAGATATTAGTTCTACGCAACAATAGGATTGAAAGACTTAGTCTAACTAACCTATAGGTGTCGGGTTGCCAAACGTCTGACGGAGCTGCCCCTTGACAGGATTTTTCGGCGCCAAATAGAGTTGCTCAAAGAGCTCCGGAGGGATAGAGATGCCACCCGCCGTTACGGTACGGTCCAGTGTGTCGTCATGGTGCTCACTATGGACTTTATCGTTTCCGTTGGACATGGCGTTTTAGTGGGGTGAGATTAATTATGAGACTGCTTAAAGAATACGGGTACAACGATAGGAATAACGCTGAGGAAGGAGAGCATCACGGATCATATAGCCATAATCTTCCCCTATTCACAGGGTTGTGATTTTAGTTTTTGCCAAGCATTCTTTGTTTTAGCAGTTTATTAAAGACTACCCCTCACGGTGGCTCCTAGGTCTTCTCCATACCCTCTACAACATCTTTATTTTATATACCTAGATAAAACAAAGAATGCTCGGCAAAACTTCAAATCACAACCCTGCCTATTCATAACTTTTGCCAAGTGCATCGTTTTATTGATATTGTCCTGCATAACCTAAGTGCTTTTCTAAGTTAGGCGTATGAATCCTCTACTCCACGACCTCATACCCCCGGATTATTGGCACTTAGCGTACTCTGGGGAAGAGATTAGAATCTAGATACTTACGGTATTATATTCGTAGGGTTTCAACTCCATCTCGCATTGGCAAATTATAAATGATTAGAGGCAACTGATCTCATTAAAATGATTCTAATTGAATCCATTAGCCCGACAAGTATGAAGAGGCCTAACAAAGAGGGGCGATCGGGTCCGACTGCAGATCGCGCGCTCCCGAGCGGCTCCGCTCCTACGATCGGCTTGGCTCCATGGGGGCAGTAGTCAACATTCTCCAGGGCCTCCATCTGGGGGCTTCCTGGGGTGGCTTGAATGCGGGATGGGATAGTATGGGGAAGAGGAGACAGTAGACATGCATTGAGAGCTAGAAGTATTTGTCATAGTTAGTCTGCTGATGATTCCAGAGTTAGTCTGCTGATGAGTCCAGAGTTGACTTATTGTTATTGCACAAAGAGAGAAGTTCTATCTAGACCTACAAATCCTATCTAGTCCGATGATCTAGGGTGGGCCAAAGCCGGTGCCGTAGTTTTAACCCTTTTCGGGTTTAGTACCGTGACAATATTCCTGGGGAATACTTAACACAATAGGTTTCCATCGTACTCAGACGTATACATGTCAATATCAAACTCTTCCTATTACTGCTGGGTTTCTCATCAGCATCATGGCTACTGACGAAGTTCAGTCTATTAAACTTGTTCCATCGCACATGCGATGTGTACCTGGATCCGTCAACATCAAAGTCGCTAAGTTCCCTTCCCCAACGAAACATGTTGAAGATCTCGATCCATCTCGGATCGCCTCAAGCCTAGTGGGAGCCTTCAACATAGCACTTGAAAAGGAAGACTATTCATCTATTGCCAGTCTTTTTGTGGAGGATGGCTACTGGCGTGACCACCTTGCTGTCTCCTGGGTCTTCCGCACTATCCAGACACGTCCGCGTATCCTCGATTTCCTCCAGAGCTCTGCAGGATCAAAAGATGGATTTCGGCTGAAGTCTGTAGATGTCGACGCTAGTACAGCCATCAGGGGTCCTAAAGTTGCCACTATTGATGCTTCTGGGAGCGTCTCCGGCGTCGAATTCTTCATTAAGCTGACCACTGTTCTTGGGACTGGCGTTGGCATCGTACGTCTTGTCGAGCAGGGTGGGCAATGGAAGATCTTCACTCTATACACTAGACTCGAGGAGCTCCGCGGACATGAGGAGACGGTAAATGATCGACGAGCCAAGGGCGTCGAACATGGCGGTAAGCCTGGCAGAAAGAACTGGGCTGAGAAGAGAGCAGCTGAAGCTGATATCAACACTGGCAATGAGCCGGCTGTTATGGTAATTGGTAAGTTATACGATCAAGGAAATTGTTTCTATCGTCATCTAACACTTCAATTGCTAGGTGCTGGCCAAGCTGGTCTAACTGCCGCAGCACGCCTTAAGATGCTTGGCGTCAACACACTCGTCATCGATCAAAACGATCGCGTGGGCGACAACTGGCGAAAACGCTATCACCAACTTGTCCTGCACGATCCAGTTTGGTATGACCACATGCCATATCTCAACTTTCCTGCACACTGGCCTATCTTCACTCCGAAGGATAAGCTAGCTCAGTTCTTTGAGTCTTATGCAGCCCTTCTTGAACTCAATGTTTGGACCCGGACGGAGCTCGTCTACACGAAATGGGATGAATCAAAAAAGGCATGGACAGTAATTGTCAATCGAAAGCGTGGCGATGGGACTAGCGATATCCGAACCTTCCATCCTCGCCATCTTATCCAGGCCACTGGACACTCCGGCAAGAAAAATCAGCCATCGATGAAAGGTGTCGAAAATTTCAGGGGTGATCGCCTCTGCCACTCATCTGAGTTCCCGGGTGCCAGAGAGAACAGCCAGGGCAAGAAGGCTATTGTAGTTGGTTCCTGCAACTCCGCCCATGATATCGCACAAGACTTTTTAGAAAAGGGGTATGACATCACTATTGTTCAGCGGTCCAGCACGCACGTTGTCTCATCTAAGGCTATTACCGAAATTGCCTTGAAGGGTATTTATTCGGAGGACGGGCCACCAGTAGACGATGCCGACATTTTGCTTCATGGCCTGCCGATATCAGTACTCAAGGCGATCCAGGTCAATATTGCTGAACGACAAGCGGAGTGCGATAAAGAGATTCTCGACGGTCTCGACAGAGTTGGCTTTAAGGTGGATCGTGGCCCGGACGGCGCAGGTCTCTTTTTCAAGTACTTCCAGCGTGGTGGCGGCTATTACATCGATGTTGGCGCTTCCCAGCTAATCGTGGACGGCAAAATCAAGGTCAAACAAGGGCAGGAGATCGACGAAGTGCTACCACATGGACTTCGGTTCCAAGACGGGACTGAAGTAGAAGCTGACGAGATCGTTTTCGCCACAGGCTACCAGAACATGCGGTCCCAGACACGTCTCATGTTTGGAGATGAAGTTGCTGATCGAGTCACCGATGTATGGGGCTTTAATAGCGAGGGTGAAATAAGGACAATGTGGCAAAGGAGCGGACACCCGGGGTTTTGGTTCCATGGTGGCAATCTCGCGTTGTGTCGGTACTATTCGAAACTTCTCGCATTGCAAATAAAGGGGCTTGAGGAAGGATTGTTTCAAGATGGGGAGATATGATCATTGACAGTTATAACCTATATGCCTTGAATTTTGTATGTAACAGCCCCAATTATAGCCAGTAAGGGAGGAAGGGGATACCGTTCTGTGGCTTATTTCAAGACTGAGAAGTCTAGATAGCACAATACAACGCCAATTTAACACATCTCATAGCTGGAGGTCGGGCTCCGTTTCGTGTCTAAATAGATAGCAATCGACTCAACGATAAATTACGAGCTTTTCTAAGATTCTTTATATTCGGACTCCCCTGGCATCCGCTGCTGCCTCCATATTTCGTTTCGATTTTCACTAGGACGAGGAGGTGCATATCCTGACTCTTAAAGTCTTGTTTGGCCTTGTGTATCCCAAGGTATCCCTAGGTAATTAGGGGGACTGGAGGGTGTCACGGCTCTTATAAGTGACTGCAAATGGTCAAGTCTCCAACTTGACAACATTCTACTTTTGTAGTGTTGTGGTATGGCGCTGCATTCCTGTTCCGTAACAGAGGGAATGAAAGTATGCTGAAACCTTACCGCGCTCATAAACTTATTAACTCCTCCCGGCAAAACACATATTACACCGCTGAGTAGAATATCGTACTTCTTACAACTGGAGATTTTCTATTATTTGGTGATAGTACAGTGGAATACGATACTAGGTATAGGGGTTCCATATACAGAAGAACTAATGCCAGACTTGCCTTATATTTTTATGTGCGATGACATGTCTTTCGACATAATTGAGCATAGTCTGACCCGGCAGAATTAACGCTATCCCTGTCTTTGGACTACCAGCTACAACAATGCCTACAATCTTCTCATATTTGGCTTCTCTTACATATACCCAGCTTCCACAATCTCCAGGGCGTAAGGGCTTTGAGAATTTAGCCAAATGGAATTTCTGGAACCTAAACTTTCCATATTGAGCGTGAAACGCTGTGGCCGAAAGGCAACCGGCTATCGGTGTCCCATGAAGCTGTTTCACGACGATGCGCTTATCGCTGTCGATTGGTATATCTGTATTTTCAGCAAACTCCAGCAAGCTTACCATGCTAGCACGGAACGACTTTTGGGACTTCACGTCTACCGCCAACAACATCATATCCAAATCGCTAGATGCGTCCATGATGGCCATAGCTCCTTTACAATAACAAGGGTTGTCGCATTCGATCTGCAGTTCTGTATTGACCAATTTCAGTTCGTCACCTAGTTGTGTAAGGGGAGCCAATTCCAAATGGGAGCCGCTAGTATTTGAAGGACTATTGGTATTAGACTCGAAAGGCTCGCCTAAAGAGTCAACCCAATCAGGCTCGTCATCCTGAACGCTTGTGCTTCCTTCACTGCTCAGAACACAGAGATCTTCCGGGTCGCTTTCGTCACTTAGATCACCTAGCGTAGTAATTTCAAAGTCCGGTGAATTTGGTGAGCTGCCCGTGGGGCCCTGGTCGAGTTCCTGTGATTTGAAAGACACTGCATGGTCGGCTAGTATATGCGCGACTGTCACCCCATAAGGGATCCCGTTTCGAACGATGAGTCCCCCGATAGTTGCATATGCTCCATTGAGTACGCCGCTGGCATGTTCATGGACGAAAAGCGGGATATCAGGCGTATCTGATGAGGACACATATATCCCACAGTCTGTATTCTCGGGGTGGTAGTGTCGCTTGGCAGTGAGTCTCCTTCCAGTCATTGGCTGGAGGTCTTCAAATTCGGCAGCAAGGCGGCAGTGGGCGACTTGGAACCCAGGGTACTGTTCAAGAATCCCACTGCATTTGATTGTTTCGAAGGCAGCTTTTCGTCTTGGTTTATCATTCGACACGACTAAAACTGTTGGACTGGTTCGGAGTTGCGTTCTCCCAGTCATAAATAAAGAGAATCCTATGAAGGTATGGGATTCTGGAAGATTGTTTACGATATGCTCCTTTATCTTGGTGTCGAGTTCGGTGTTAAAGATAGCTCGGGCTGGACCATCGGCATCCCAGCATTCCAACTTTCCCTCAAGCCGTCCAAGGTAGCGGCCAGTCGATGTCGCCGCATAGGGCCATCGTTTAACTAGCTTCGGCATCGTAGCAAACTATTCAACTTATTTCTTTTTACCTAGACCCGAGGTTTCTCTGTGATCTTGGGAGCTCTCTTAAAATCAAAGAGGGACGTAGCAGTGACACATCAATGTTTTCGTCGTTCCTATGGCCACCGGGCAGTTTAGACACCGGATCACACGATCGCCTGTCGCCTACTGGTAATAGGATAATAACATGCGATATGACGCAGTCAGACAGGCCACCATCCTGCGCCTCTCTCTTCCAAACATACGATCCATTCTGCCTACTCATCGCTGGGGCTACTGGCCTCTCTATTCATTTTGCTAACTAACAAAGTTCAAACATCGATGATTGAAGCACAACTGTGAGAGAGAAAAAAAGACGCGATTAATCCCCATCGTGGTATCAATGGTTATATCCGCGATGAGAATCTATTTCATATTCTATTATATTGTGAGTTAGGTGGCGAATAATACGTCGAGTGTTGATATCCGTAGGTTGCAACCTAAGACCCAAGAAGTCGCCTAAAATATGGCGCGCGGCCTAGACAATGCGGGTATATGATAGTAAGACAGTACCGACGCCTTATTATCTGTCAGCTACATCATAGGGCTTATTAATTCATTATGTATTGAGCTTACGAGAACATTAGAGCCGAAAAGGGGACATATCAGGGTAGCTAAAATGTCCAGTTTTAGTGAGGGGCAATCGCCGCTGCTTGGAGCTGCGTAGACTCAAGCTAGCTTCAGAGACTACAGAGCGAGGACTCGATACAGAGAAATGACACGCGCTAGACTAAATCAGTATCGGCCTTTGGGGCTGTAACGAGGACTAAGCATGGCTCCCAAGACTCTTTTTTTTCCTAACGCCTGAGGTTTTTAGCTTCAAGATACGACAGCGTTACGCAACTGGCCTTCGAAGACGTATCGGCATACTATCTAAATTGACCCTCCAAGGTAACTACATAGTCGGCCCATACGCTCTTCGACTGTTGTTCGCTAATAGTGGGTTTGTTATACTTGTAAATCGATCCCGTTATCCATATCATTATATATTTAGTATCGCTCCCTGTAGTGATTACTATCTACGAAAAAGGCTCTTTCATGCGGTTAATGTTCTTAAGCAACTAGTATCCGTTAGATTAGGGGTGCTTCAATTTCAAAGTCTGTGCTCTCCGGCTAATTACACCTAATTGTTTAATTTCGTTTAACTAGTACTAGTGGTAGCCACGCTCGCATGCTCTGCGCGCTACTTTAGGTGTGCCAATGGATATACTATTGGATTTGAACTGACTGTAAGTGACAGTTGACAATTTCAGTATGTAAAAAACTACAGCAATGAAATCATCTCGTGAAATACCCCAAGGAATCCATGTTAAACCAGCTGTGTGTCAGGAACCTCAACTGGTACCAATATAGAATCGTTCCCTCATAAACGCCCGGCTTTTCGTTTTACCCCTATTTGTACAATAGCAAACTGTATCAAAGATGCCAAAGTGATTGAATTAATCATACTCTACCTTAACCTCTTGGGCTCACCACGATAGGGCGTTGGTTTTTATTTGGCGGTGGTGGAATGAGATGTTTCACACCGACAGGGCCGCCTGGCGAGGCTTTCATACGCATGATCTTATTGATAGCGAATACCCAGTGGCGTGGAATGCCTTCGAATCCCTCCTCCCAGTTGGTGTGATGCTCCCTCAGAGCCTTCTCTAAACATGCGGCAAAGCCGCTGGCATGACCCCAGGTGCTGACTCTATCTTTGACTTGCCTTATGTGACGCTCGTAGTTTGGGCGCGAGGGGATAGAATACCGCATGGCTGAACCAGTATGACAGCAATTAAGGATAGTGAGCACATCGCATTTGACGTCGATAAACGCGTTGGCGATATCCGCCCAATGCATCCACTGCCCGCTGCGTCTGAATTGGTCTTAGTAGTGCTAGGCTGGAAAACAGTAAACTTTACAAACTAGATATTTTACTCACCCGACGAGAGCTAAAGTGCCGTCCTGCCTCCTACGGCCGTGTCCTTGATAGTATAGTATGATCAATGTGCTGCCTCCCGACCGCGCAAGATGGGCAAGCTGGCCGTTCAACCAGCTAGGGAACCCGCTTCTACCACGAGGGTCGGTGGGTATTTGAAAGTAGCCGATATTGTATCTATACTCCCTAAATGCTCCTAGAACCATGTTGAGTTCCTGGCGTGGACTAATATGTGTACGGCCATGCCTAACATGTTCATTAAAACCTTCCCAGACTATTCCCCTGACCTCCACACGTTGGTAGGGGGATCTTCGCGGTCGCATTCTTGAGGGTCTCTCTGGGATGGAAAAATCTAAAAGGTCAGGTTGGCTAGGACATAAGACATAGAAAGCAGGGATGTAAGATGCTCTATCTAGGGTACTTATAGAAACACAGCCATACGCCATGGTCATGTGCATAACTAGTAGGGACATACAATACATATATTCTTCGGTCCTACTTAATTGTGTTTGTATTCCCACACGAAACAACGCCTCTAGATTCATCCTCCTTATCCACGGGTTTAACCCATCTATCATCGGCCGATACGCGCCGATGAGGTGAGTATAATCTCTTCCGAGGGGCGGTGCGGGCTATTATTTGACCAACGTATTAGCATCAGAATGCTTAGCAGTTGCATTGAAGCTCTGTGGCTTGCAGGTAACGGGTAACGCCTTGAGTCTCACTATAATGCTCTGGTGACCAAGCAAATGACGCCGCATTTTAATTCGTTCGCTAACAGCATAAATAGAAGATTATACTGTTTTAGTACTTCTCTAAAAATCTACACTTTCGACTTCCACAACCTATTAACCCGCTTCGTGTTATCCTCACGGTAGGATCGCCGACATGAATACCCCAAGGACATGGCCACTGAAACCCATGAATGTGCCGTTTAAACAATGTTACAGAACTCTGTTGGTCAATGACTTAACGCTAGAGCACCAGGACCGAGATTTGAATACCGAACCATTTGGAAATCAAGCGACTCAACATTTTGTGTATTTAGGGGACGCTGACACTATAAATAATGTACTTTGAGGATTGGAGTGAAGCTTATAACTGCTTGTCAGTTGAGATTGTGACGAGTCTGCCTTCTAGGTGAGGCTGTAGGACTTCCTAGAAGATACGTATGTACTGGTAAGTAGACTCGTTTCCGTTCTTGTCAGGTATGTCCATCATTCCGAAGTCTCTAAGTAACCCGTTGCCAATAATCATCATAGCTTAATATAAACAGACGTTGGAAAGGTTCTATGATGTAGCGCCAGTGCCTAGAGCCAGAAAATATGCCTTCTGCAAAATGTGTGGGCAGACCNTCGAGAAAAGGGCACGGGGGTGTGAGTTGGAGGCCTAGGTACGTGTGTATGTTCGTTGGTTTTATTGGCTATACGTGTTGCGCTATTACTCACAAACGTGCTGAAACTTTAAGGAAACTGGGCTGCATGATGCTTCTGTATTGGTTTCAGCGAAGGTGCCTGGCGCTTATTAAGCACAGGACAATGACGCCCACGTGCAGATATATAAGCGACCGTGGCAGTCGAGAATTTAGTAGAATAGTTAATACCATGCTAGAACACCGGTGTGGCGGTAGCAGAATATTAATAACAACTCAGTATTAAAGACAAGGCTGTTCTAGTGATGAGATAGTCACGTTATGGAAGTTAGTGTGAATATAAAATCATACATTTAGGCACAGTACATTAATTACATTAATCACATTTCATTGAACCACCCCTTTACTGTTTTATACAAATTGAGCAGCTAGTAGACTAATCTGGTACTCTGACCTCTTTATCAAATAAGTGTCTGTAGAGCTAGTGACTGATTGGGTCGTACGTAAGGTATGTTGGCGCACCATACTAAGCGGATAGGTGAGGCATAATTACACTTTACGTATTGACGAATGAATCGGCCTCACCCCGGTGCGCAAAAGACCGACATGACAGCACGCACCTCATAGTAACAGATCTGCAAACACACTTTGAAGAGCTCGTCGAGTCCGAAAACAAAATAACAGAATAGAAATTTGGCTACAAGAATATAACTATGGCAAAGTGAATCAAAATATACGAGAAACAAATTCTACATATAAGAGTCAGATTCCATGTAGAGCGCATGTACCCCCGACCCCCATATCCAACAACATGTAGTCAAGATTACGACGTATATGCACCATACCATTCCGAGGTTATAAAACTAGGTGTGTACTTTCCCGTCAACAGCGGACATTCCCACTGGGAGCAACCATCGACGTCTACCTCAATGGTTTAGTAGTAAAATAGTCGGAAGGGACAAACCTACTGTGTCAGAGATGGGGCTATAGGCAGTCAGGGGGTTTCCGGTCCAAGGACAAAAAGCCTTCGGATTCATTTAGCAAATTTAGCTTCAGCATTTCAGATCATGTCTTATATAAATATAAGTAGCAGTCTCTCGTGTTACTGCGAGCTACACAACCACCTCACAAGCTGGCTATAAAAAGACAAAGCTCAGAATCACTAATACTTTCTAGCATAGCCAAATCACCTACCTTCTTTAGTAGGTCATGCTACTTGATGCCATCTTAGTCCTTTTAATTCACCCCTAGACTAGGGTATAGATGGCGGAGGTAGCAGAGTACTGTATATGCCATTTTCATACCTGTTTTTCCTTCCATCCAAGCTATTCGACCCTCAGTACTGCTGCCGCAGACCTTAGCCCCTTCCAACCTAAGGATTAATGAAATTTCAGTTACAAAAAATGAAATGACGGACCGCGTAGACAAATTGAGAGGTAACCTGGATGGTCGAAGAGTCAGCCGTGAGGGAGCCTGCAGTTCAAAGGAAGGTGGACATAAGTGTAACAGTAAGAAAAGAAGGCTGAAAACTGAAAGCAAGGTATTATAAGGACATATAAACGCATGTTTCGATTGCACCCCGGCAAGTGATGTACGCCTAATACAGGCCAATACTACCTAACTGTCTTGATAAACGCTATATTAGTTTGTCGCATATACCTAAATCCGCTGCAAGGTATCTCCATATGGCCACTATCTAGCACAAACGTCAAAAGCAAGGAGAGGGGATATACGGAGTGGAACTATATACCTAGATACCTGGTACAGAGGAAGTAATGGCGACTCAGGAAGCTAAAGCTCGTGTAGAGGTGGCTGATTGGTTGTTATGCTCACAATGGCATCGGTTGGGGCATCTAGGTAGGTCCCCTGTATTCTGTACCTACAAGGTGGCGTTGGTGTGGAGTGCCGCGTTGTACTCTGTACATAGTACGTGACACTAAGCAATAGCCCTCGAGCCACCTGCGACTAGTCCGTTGCTGTATCAACAACATTGAGTGGGTCTTAATTCCATTATTGCGCTTACAATTTGTTTGGATTAACAGCACCGCTTTATTCTTATCCAAAGTCAATACTTACTTGCATTTGTTTTCACACAACTTCAACCAAACCCGCATAGGATGTGCTTTATGGATTGAACAACTCGCATATTTCTATAGTCCTTCATTGATTCAATCCTCTCCCATTTTTTCCATCCGGAATGTCTGCCCCGGGCACACCACTAGCTTCAGCAGACAGCGCAGCGCTGAACGCTGCCGTAATGCCGGACCCTACGCCTACCATTCAGCGCCTCTTTGACGTCGAAACCAGCGATTCCAATGAGCTAAACGGGCCCAATACTGCCAGAAATTCTCTAAACTCGGCTCCTCGGAGCAATGAACGGGACGCGATGGGTTATGACCAAGAGAACGTGTCACCAAGCAAGGCTCGCCATAGCCGCGTCTTATCTGGGAATGGACTGTCGCCTCTCAAGATTCTTGCTTCGCAGGACCTTCTCGGCGGCGAGACGCGGTCCCCCGAGACGACTTCAGCTGTTAAGAGCCCTAGGAAGTGGTGTCCCGACAAACGATTTCCTGTGAAAGTCAACTCTTCTGCATCCCCCGAGAGGCCGGCTATACAACACTGCGAGATAACCTTGAAGGACGCGATGGCAGAGAACAAGGAGCTCGCACGAGCGATTGACATTTTCGAAGACGAAGATACGATAATGGAGAATACAGCAGACGAGGGCAATGACACATTCATGTCAATAGGCCAGGAGCAAGAACAGATTGAAGATGACGAACAGGCGGGTCCAGACGATACTATGGTCAGCACCTTCAGCACTTTCTCTGCCGTGCCTAACCTGACTATGTTCGCCCGTATCGGGCATACTCCCACCAAATTTGCCAATGTTGGCGCCACACCCAGCACCCGCAGTCGCGTGGACCTCTTATCTGAGAGGACGCCGCGGCCTACAGCCCGACGCGAGTCTGGGAATACAACCAATCTGCTCGATTTCACAGAGCAAATCCAGAGTTTTTCTTCCAGATACACGGAACAGATGTCAAGTCTTCGGAGAGGCTCTCCGAGCAAGGTATCTACGAACTCATTCGCTGTGACGCCTAAGAAACGGCAAACCGATCTTCTTGACTTTGACATTCCTCCCCTGCCCACACCTCGGAGCATCCCCACCATCACGCCTCGGGAACTGGAGTCTCTGAAATCAGGCTTTCTCTCTGAGATCAGCAGTCTCAAGGCTTCGCTAAGTGGCAAGGAGGCCGAAGTTCTGTCACTAAAAACCGCTGTTGCGGACGCCGAGAAGCGTGTCGGCGAATGTATGGAGGAGCTGCGCGAAGTAAAGGCCGTCAAAGAGACTTTGGTTGAGCAACAGGAAGACTGGGAGAAACGTGGTAGAGACATGGAATCTGTGTTGCGAAAGGTCAAGGAAGAGATCGTGCGCAGTCAATGTGAACGAGATCAGCTTGAGTCCAAGCTTGAAGAGAGCGAGAAGCGTCGCGAAGCCGCCGAGATCATGGCACAAGAGGCGGAGAGTAAGATGGCAGCCATGCGAGCTGGTAAGGCCAACGCGGACGCAGCATCGGATGGCAGCAACAAGTCGCCCGAGAAGAACCGGGCCCCGGGCTCACGTGAAGTGGAGATCGCCGTCGAGAAGGTGTCCCGAGAGCTACATTCTCTGTACAAGAGCAAGCACGAGACTAAGATAACCGCGCTCAAGAAGAGCTACGAGAACCGATGGTCTAAGAAGGTCCACGAACTCGAAGCGAAGATTGAGGAGCTGACCGACGACAACGAGAAACTCCGTGTCGGTCGCGACGCCACCATGACTAAGGTGGACCCGAACCAGACAATCATTGACGATGAGCGCAAGGCTCAAGCCGTCAAAGACTCCACTCACATCAAGGAGCTTGACGCAGAGATCCAGAAGCTTGGCGCCGTTGTAGCTAGTGTGAAGTCTGACAATCAAGAGCTTCGACTTCTACTCGAAAAGGAGCGCGTCGAAAAGGGCGAGTTGGTACAACTAGCTGAGGAGATGATGTCTATGCAGAGCTTCTGCCAGACGGAAGCACCGGTCCCACCTCCCTCAGCCGTGAAGCCGCAGGCCACCACTGCTGACCAGTTCCGAGCCAGCGTCGGACGGGGATCCGGCCTACGGCCTCCCGGATCCGTAAAGAAGCCCGCCGAGAAACGAAATGGCGGCTTGGGGCCTGAGCGGAAGATTGGCGGCGGCCTTCCTCGCCCTGGTAGTGGCACGGGCAGTCGAAGCGGCATAATGAGCTCTATCGAGAAGATGGGTAACTATCGTGGACGCGGCGAGTAAGGATGGTGTTACTTTCTATTGAGCAGCTTTGCTCTCAGTGATTTGGGAATGGTGGTCAGTAGCCACTGTAGCTCGCTCGGCCTGGTGTTTTGACATTCTGGAGTAGAGCAATGGCATGGCATGGTGCTCTTGTACAACGATGGCTCACCCCTTGTTTGATTACACTGCACTTGCCGGAGTCACGGTTGGGTTTAATGATAATGAGATCCTTACAGTGATACACAATTCTTTACGAGAAAATAGATATTGCACTCGCATTTGTCTCGCTTACACTCTGTCTTACCTTGTGATTAAAAAGTATGGTCTGAAACTTGCGGTGAATGGTAAGTTGCCCACCACCATCTTTAGTGGCCCGTCTGACCCAATAGCATGTGAAGTTATCTATCTCTCCAAGTCCGACATGAGTGTAGCAATGCTAGGTATCATTACACAGCGAAGTGAGTTGGGTGGCACTGTCATGTTCCTCACAACAAGAGTCATAGGCGTCAGCGTCCGATACCCAGTGCTACCCATTACTAGCCATTGTAATCACTTCAAGTCCTAACCCTAGACGATATTTCCTATAGCGCTACTAATTGGCGTTCACGGAGAAGTATTCTGTAGATAAATCTACCAGTTGATAAAGTTTCTACGCACTATAGGGTAGCTATAACAACCTATTTGGCTATATATATAGGGCCTCTAGTCTAGACCCCTATAAGGGACCTAGAGGGCCAGGCCTTTCTATTGAACCCTATACTACACCATTCTTCCTAACTGATTATAGCCTTTTCCTCGCTCCGTGACCAAATACACCGATCACATCTTTTCTATTAGCACCCTAGTGCCTAGTCTAAGAGACGGCACTTTCCAACGACTCAATGCTGTATTACGCGTTAGGACACTAAAACGATATCTGGATCCCATACACCATTAGATTATCGTCCATAAGAACCAGGCAATACAAGTATGAAGAATGTAATGAAATTACTCTATCGTCAAGGCGATTCAAGACCCCAGACTTCAGGATTCCGAAGATATATTAACTATAAAAAGTAGTGAAGGACCGAAGTTGTGAAGCGATACTAATACGACAAACTCAGTTGCGACTGAAGTTAAATGTATTACTAGTTGGTTTAGAATTCCACGCTTCGAAGAGGAGAATCTCTCAAACAATCTATCACGAAGAAATATTGGGAAAGAGTATACGTAGCTATAGCTTTAAAATTATAAAAATTATCAAAATTAGATCTTAAACGCCTTACGCTCGGTTGATCTCGAGATCATCTCAAAGCGTGCATTCAGATGAATTCCATGGTTTGTAGTTGAAACATATAGTACTTGGTTTCGTCTACCTTCTGGCCCTTTCTGTCGAATGTCTAGACGCGGACTCTAATGCGAACCTTAAGTCTCGGCTGAAACCATGCCCTCGAGCAATGCGGCACAACTCTGCTCCACGTATAGGACCGCACCAGATACCAACATTTTTGCCAAACATCTTGATCAATGGGACTTTCTCGACATAATCAGGTAGGCTAAGAAAATAGTGTAGAATAAGCCTACACTGACCAAAGTTTGGCCTCTTGTCAAGGATCTTGCGAAGGTTTTTTAGAATGAAGTATGTATCAAAGCCTGGAGGACGTTTTGTATTCCGGCGTGGTTCTTTATGTGTCCCACCGGAAACAGACAGGGACCACATAGCTGTCCGAAGTATTTCGTCGCCGTCACACCCTCTGCATACTTCATCTAGGTTGGGGTCTTGGTAGATGGTCATCGAGTGTCCGACGGTAGTACACCACTCGCCCAACAGACAAATGGACGTATCTAAGGCGTGATGATAGTTCGGCATAGGAGCCTGCCTGTTGCCACAGCGGCGCAGAATCTTGATGACACACATATCAAGGTGAGTTATTTGAGTATTAGATGCGCGAACTTGTTAATTCCTGCAATCTAGGACGATGTGGATATTTGCTGAGGTAGAACGTGGTAGACAAGGATTTAGGGGATTGTTACTAGATTTAATTTATTTTTTTTTCATAGCATTTATAGCAATGCCCTTGTTGTGATTGTTCGAAAATTCTTGGGGATTTTAGTTGAACATTGTCCAACTCTATTTTCTTCCAGACAAAGACCCGCCTCGTTTACAGAACAGTGGCGATGTTACACAACAAGAGACACAAAGGCAAACGCCACGCCTAAACAATACGCGCATTCACTCATAGCCTCTCCTATGTCTAGCGTTCAGCCCAACTGACACCCCAGGAGCCCTAGACGAGGATATTGGAGGAGTGAAGTCACGAGACGTTTCAGGGTATCGCTAAAGGGAGACCATCCCCAGGGATCCCTTGTGTTATAATTATCGATAAAACCCTTTGGGAAGAAATAGTCTCGGATCTTCCTGAAGAGAAATATATTTCGTTCATGCGGGGGTGAGCTCAGAGCGGCTATAATACTTTTAAGAACTGTGGGGTTGGGTTTGCATAGGTTCATGGCCATTGTATCACCATCAGGAGCGAGAACAATCCTTTGCCATAATAACTGTATCTCTATTACTAGCTATTACAGCCATACGCCAACTTGTGGAATGCCAATGGAGAGTACTAGTCTTATCTTTTCGATGGCATTCAGCAACAGCTGTTTGCCTATTGTATCTATTATGTAGAATAACACCCAGCTACGAGACCCAGGGATGAAGGCTGATAGGCCCCTCACCCTGAGGGATTGATTACAAAGTGCAGTGCGCCCTGATGCTAGTGCTATGGGAGAATATAACGACACGTAGAGGTAGCTTGACACTACTCTGCGTTTCTTTCTGCCTACCTGTGAAACCTTGCCCTGTATTGTAGGGGTAAAGTGTTGAACGATAGGTTAAAGTTATAAGTAGCTGTATTATTACAGGTAAGGAATAGAGTACTAGAGTAGAATACAGTAGAGTACTTTTATAATATATAGCAGACTAGTATAAGGCGTATATACCACTAGCTACTTTATTTAGCCACCTGATTTTAACACTTTTACTTAAATTATATGTTTACGTAAATAAAACTATCGCTAGT
>JAPESX010000453.1:0-18216 GCA_029590615.1 Nemania bipapillata | reverse complement strand
GACCTCTCGATTTAGACATATTCAGTATTGTTCATTTTCCGAGATACACACGCCCTCGCGATTTTAATCTGCTTCTCGACAACTTTGCCCATTTATCACGTCGCCGCCTGTCGCCCTTCAAACGACAAAATAGTATTCAAAGGAAGCTACTAAAGATTTGATTACAAAGATACAACCTATCATAATCTGCGGGTTGGGTGTGGTTTTACCGCCTCGAAATCGGATTTGTTTCAAAGATATTGCGGGGAAAAAAGTGCTCGTGGGGTCACAAGAGGGAGGAATAATTCAAAGGGAGGGAAAAATACGTCACAGCAGTTCCCCATCTCGGATCATCCCACCTCGACTATCTTATAATCCGAATTAACGACCCCGGCCGATTTCAAAATGGCTGCGTCTACGATCTCAGGGACGGACTTATACGTCTATGAACGTGAACGGCGCTCCCCCCCGATACATCGATACCACTGGCCCGCCATACAACTCAACGTCTGGATGATCGTAATGCTAGCCGCATCCTTCCTCATCATTGGCGTTTTCGGGTCATTTATCGGTATCCAGCAACAGTTGGACCTCTACGTGCCTTGGTAAGGAAATGTACCTGGGTGGATATAGATATCGAGATACTTGCACTCGAAAGACAACAATTACTAACAACTTGAAATAGGTACTTCTCCTACTTCATAACTGTTTCTGGCCTAACAGTAGGCTACATAATATTCCTACTCTGGTTAATGGCCCAGCGGCGCTTACTGCCCTCGCTCGTCATTATCGGCGCCTTCGTGCTCTTCGTGCTCTGGCTCGTCGGCTTGGTGGTAATCAGCATCGAGCTCTGGGGCCCCGCCGGCTCCGTCAGTATCAACTGCGACAACCTAGTCTGGAACAACGTGCGGCATGGGAATAACCCAACGACGCTTGCCTGGCTAGAACAACGGTCTATATGTAAGTAGTGCGACACCGAACGTTTTGCGACGGATTGAGCGGCTTGAGTCAATGGGTGCTAACATAGTGGTCGATTCTAATAGGTCAGCAATGGCAGTCCGTGTTCGCCTTTGCTCTCATTGGCGATATCTTTTTATTATGGATTATCATCATGGCCGTGCAGGTCTTCTACGACGATCAGTAGCAAGCGACGTGTAGTCTTGTGCAAATGACCAATGAATCTTTTGCCTAACAACCTGCTGCCAGTCTTGAAGCACCTGCAAACGGATGCTTTTGAAGCGTGGGTTTTCTCCACAGCGGAGGTGGCATACATGGCCATGTATGATTGATTGAAATGTACACAAAAGGATCTCTGATCGCATTGAGGTTAATGGGGAGCATAGTCTCGGCGTTGGGGCACTTTGTACATTGGGAACGAGCGAGCATTGACTAGAGGGGCGTGGAACGGGAGCTAAACCCTCATGGCGTTGCGATGATTTATTTGTATTTGTGTAATATCATTATTAAAAATATTAATGCCACACTAAGTCCCCTAACAGGCAGACTTGATCGTTAGACATGTGCCTTTCGTAGTAGTGTAACTCATTTCCCTCCCAACCTAATACCTGTGACGTAATACCAGCCATATCGTGAACGTCGTGTCATATGTCCGGGACAACTAATTCAACGAAACAAGACGATTCCTCTCCGAGTTCTGCGGTAGGTGTCATGTTGTATGTCGTGTATAAATTTAGTTGGAAAACTTGTCGGGAACATTTTTGCTGTATAACAATTGAATTAGCATGTGTCTACGAATAGAGGCAGGAGGAAAGAGATCATTCACGACATACCCGGTCATTTTCTCAAAACCCTCGCGGGCCGAGTCTGTGACCTTCTCTAGCTGGTCGCGGCTGAGCTTGTCGTTCAAGTACTTCTTGTTGATGAACTCGGCACCTGTAGGTGGGCTTGTGTTAGTCCATTGGTTTCCTCGAGTATATGGTTTCCCTGTAGCATTTTGGGGTGGCATGAGAGAGGTGTAGGGGGTCTTGTAGTGATACTGTTGGCTTATATGTAGGAACTGGAAGAGTAGAAAGGGGAAGATATAAAGGTGAAGGTGCAGACTTGCCCTTGTCGCCGTAGTCGTCCTTCTGCCCGCTGGCGCCAGCAGGGTTGGCGTTTTGAGTGTTCTGCTTGTCGCCGCCAATGACCTTCTTAAGAGCGTCCATGATGAGTTGAGTTGGTTTATAGGTGGAAGAATATAAGATTGTAGTTAAAGATATATATCGTTGAGATTTGTAGGTGGATGAAATGTGGTTTAGGTTGATGGATGATCAATTGGATTCAGGAAAAACGCAGGGTTCTCCCTCAGCTCTTTATACTAAGAGGATCCCATCGTAATGCAGCAAGATCCTCAAGCTTAGGTAGGAGGCATCCGCGCCTTGAGTCGTTGGGATTGGCCTTGCCTTGCCTTCACCTTACGCAACCATCGCTATGACATGTGCGATGACGTCGTCGAAGCCAAGCTAGCCTAGCCTTAGCCCCGGACAAAGGCACCTGCCAAGAAACGCTTGGCAAGGGCACACTTGCATCGTGCCTATCTAGGTAGATCATTTCAATCCCCCTTTCCCGCCGCTCCTTTCCTACTCAGGTACAGTGTCGAGGGTTATACGAGTTATACACATGAATTATACATATTCCCCTATAGCACATGTGATGATGGAATAGGTAGTTGCGGCAAGGCCGATTCCTTGTTTGCACCTCATTTCATTTTGTTTCATAGAGCGGAAAGGCAGGGTGGTACCCATCTAGGTATGATGTTGTAGGTCCTACATGTTTGTATCCTGGGACATAGGAAGCTACCTACTTAGATCGTAATAGCATTGTCTCAAAGCTAGACATCTGGAGATAAGCACAGCCATCAAAACGCCATCTCAAGGTTCAAGGTTGCTCGCAGGCCATACATTAGATCAGTCTTTATCATCCTGCATGAGTAGAGATAGCTTACATTGCTAACAAGTCATAGCCTTTGGATACTGAGGACATTACGTCATAACTGACGTGTTTGTAAGACCTTTGTGTATTCATGAATGCACAAGCATCTACTGTCCAAAGAATATGCTATATGCATTATTTATGATCGCAATGGCCTATCTTAATAGAAAGAGTAAATGGAGGAGGTACACCCATGCACTACAAACAAAAGGTGCGGCTTTAAACAGTTTGCGGCACAGTTGAGTATACCTAGGCAATTCTCGTAGCTAAAATGAGACGTTATTGGTAATATTGATACATAAACTATGCAGGGTAAACTCATAATTGTTGAGAGCCAACTCTCATCTTGTGTTATCAATATAGAAGTCAGTGTAAGCGTAAACGTGGGCCAGCTCTGCAATGCGATGCACATGCGCATTTATGCCTCTTGTTTTAACCTTAACAAGGGTATAGTCCAAAATTTCTTCCTCTTCCAAGGCTGCCACCATTTCTCTTCTCACCACATAATGCATACCCACCCCGAATAAGTACGCCAAAAACGCCGCCACCTTATGATACACCCATCCATGCTGTCTTATACACAAGTCTGGGTTCGCCTCCATAGTCCCGCATGATACTATGTCAAGTTCAAACCCTCCCTAAACCGGTCGTCTCGTCTCATGATTTTAGATCTTCAACCCAACCCATTTTCTCTCTTCGGTCGTCAGAGAGGCGAGCGTATTCGAGCAATAGTCGGAGCACATAGATCTGCATGTCTTCTTTTCTGAGGACACTCTCGGCCCAAGCCTTACCATCCATCGCGATCTTCTTCGCGGCACTATCATGACCACGTTTGGTTTTACCGTATCCTAGAAAGTACTCCATGATACCGTAGTAGTCACCGAAGCGGTTGTCCATGGGCACAAAGTGCTTCCAGGCAATGAGACGGCTATCATGCCATTCATGCCACATGGTGCTCTTAATGGGCACCCCGGTACTTCGGAGGAAGCCGAGATATCGTCCAGAAAACGAGTTGCCATCTACATCGGGCAAATATTTGTAAGTGAACTGGTCCGCCAAGTCTCTGCCTTCGATCACTTCGAAATGTTGGTCGACATAGGGGCAAAGGCCCTCTTCTGGCTTGGGTTCGTAATCAGCGTCGCACATAAGATCGGTGAATCCAACATCAGCCCATTCAGATATCCACTCCCCCAATCGTTTTTCCTTGCTTGCCATGAGATCGTAAGTAGCAGAGGGCAACTCGAAATTCACAGGGGGTTCCACCTCAGCCTCGGCGAGGGCAATTTTCGTCCCATTATTCATTGCGACGAAGCGGTGTCTCTGGAAGCCTCGCCAGTTTGATTCTTGGTTTAATCCACCCGTAGCGACTCCACGCCAGATAAGTGGACTTTTCTTCTCTTCCCACTCAGGGCCATGATCATCTCCACCTGTAAATCTCTCCTCCTCATTCCAGTACATAGGCGCAGGCAATAGAATTTCGTTGTTCGTAGCAAGTTTGCTTCCTCCAAACAGTGGGAATAGAACTTGGGTCGAACTAGTGGATAGTGGGTGGATGAATATGCCTTCGAGGCCCTGAAGATCCGGCTGGTGGCAAAATTCCGTCGAAAGGGAGAAGTTTGAGACGTAGCCTTGATATTGATGAGGCATAGCCCACTCTGGCGAAAACGCAGGCGCATCTTCGTAGGAGTGTACAACACCCAAACGACGAGCTGGACTATCAGGGGGGCAGCCACGACGTGCAATTAACCAGAAGGGACCTATCATGAGTTAGCGTTTGTTCCTTTCATGCCCTATGAAAGGTCTGGGAGGTAGACCTACTCGTGTTTTCCCACGACTTTTTCCTCGTATCTGGGGTCTTAGGGCTGGACTCAGGGGGAGGGAGATTCTGGAAGGTTGACACAACCTCAGCCACTGGAGCCAGTTTACGAGTGCGCTCTGCCTTTTTCATGTACGTAGCCACCTCTTCCCACGGTGCCACCACTCGAGGCTCGTCCATAGCATTTAGGGCAATGTCCATGTCAGGCAATAGATGCTCAATAGTCTTAAACATCTTCAACCAAATCTGTGTCCAAAACCAGTCACTTCCTGCGCTTGCATTATGGTTGCGGATGTTGATAGTCATCTCGAAGTCCCAGGCTTCTTTGCGGATGAGTTTTGGATCAAGGCCCCAGAACGGGTTTAGGTCGTGATAGATACGGTCAAAAAAATCCTCGACTATAATAGCATCGTTTTCCTGGGCGAACTTGAACCATTTGTCGAATCCTGGGGGCGGGTGTCTGCCGCGACGCTCACGGTAGGCCTTGGCGGCTTGAGGGAGAGTGGTCGATTCTTTGGTGAGGATATCTTTGAAATTCTTCTCAGCAACCCCAATTAGCTCATCAATAGGGTGGTCGCCGGCAGTGTCCGTAGCCAGCTGCTCTGACGGTTTCGCCGGTGTTGAGTCGCCGTCTTGTTTAGCAGAACCACTTTGCGTTTGCCCAGATTTACCGTGGTCTTTGCCGCTGTCGCCCTTCCCTTTATCTGTCTTTTCTGAACCGCCATGTGTATTGCTAGAGCCAGTCTTCGTCGCACCACTGTCGCCTATCGGCTTCTCGGAGGAGCCTCCTTTCTTTTCTTCTTCGTCCTTGATATCCGCGGCGTCCTGGGCTTTAGGCTCTCCCAATATTTGTTCCGATGTAGGCGGTGATTGCGGGCGCTCTATCGCGACTTGCTCGGCAGGATTCGCATTGTCGACAATCGGGACATCGTGGCTAGGCGAGAGGGGGACACTAGGGACCAGAGGCTGACGAGAGTCGCTAGAAAGGTAGTAGATAATACATATTAAGAGCACAGCAGGGAAGACATAACGTATAATATGCGATGGCCGCCGGGGTGGGAAAGCGGGCGACCGCATGGTAAAGACAGTGATGCCGCCAGCACGGCACGGCAGTTTGGGAGTTTCGGCGTCGAGAAGGAAAGGTGTCAATGGAGTGAAGTGAAGGTGTGCTGGACAGCGCGTGGTAGTGAGGTGACTCTCCAGCTATCACAGTGTCTATTTACAGAAATGTACTGTGAGTAGTGTCGTGCTGTAGAGTAGGGGACCCACGGACCAAGGTCAGCTAGACTTCCAAAACTGGTAATCGAGTTAAATTGGGATGACATTTAGGGGCCACAATGTGTATGGGACCTGTATCCCTCACAATCCCCTGTCATATCTAAAAATGGTTATTAAAGCGAGTGCAAACATCTGGATAGGCAGACAAAAAAAAATAAAAGAACAAGACGAAGGACAGAGATAGGTATGCGGTTAAATGAGTTAATAATGATCTAGTTAAGCAATTCCCGTAGCCTAAGGCTCACAGAGGTAGAGGTAATAGATTTAGACGAGGTAGGCCTACTGTAGGATATGAATAAGTAATTGTTAGTCAGAGATGCCAATCTGACTACAAGCAGGTGGCTGTGACAGCACCCTGATGGCCAAGTCAGACAGACGATAGAGTACTATGCGACCGGCATGTACACTTATGTACATACATGTATGTGAGGCGGTGGCGTCTTTCTCTTGTTACATTCAAACTCATACCGTGGACCACTTGTATCGCTATCTTACTTGTACTTGTACATGCATAGATGCACCGGGAAGGACTTGGATTCAAGGCTCGCTTCTTTCCGGCCCTTGGCGGTAGTATCCGGAACCATGGAAAGGGCTTGTGCAGTTGAGCAGCACTGGTTTGATTGGTACATCTCTATATAGGCTGACTGTTACTTCTCGTACTACATTATATAGATATTCGGCAAGTACAGCATATTACAGTACTGCGCATTCCTCCCTAAGACGTTGAATCTTTCTTGCCTACATGTGGGTGCCCTGGGTACCTATACTATCACAAGGCACCTACCTAGCACGGTGCCCTAACCCCCACTCTTCTGCAACATCCATCTATGTATACTATTTAAGTTGACAACTGCATAACTACATCTATAATCTAGAAATTTTGCAGCCTTAGAATCAGAAACAATGTTTATCTTAATCAGTTCACCTAATAACAAAATCTATATGAGTGCCTCCTACTGCAATTCTCCAATTATTCGCGAACCTGTCGCCGACTCACTACTCTGCTCTTTAACATTCTCCTAAGAGATGAGATCTAGTCGTTAGAACTTACACCCTAGAAGATTTTCTCCCTATCCTTCCCTCCTACCTCTTGAACAACTTGGCCAATGATAATATTTGCCAAGGTTTCAAGTCTAGCTCATTGGCCCAATCCCGACCAGCACCGGGCTTCTCGAGGCGTCTGCGGACTTCTTTTGGGGTTGGGGCAATCCGATCCCCGATCCCTGATTGATTGTGACACCCATCTGATGGACCAGCCGTCTAGAAATCAAATACACTGGCCTGGAGAAAGCATGGGGGAGTTAGTTTCTGCTGTAAACCGACCCCCTTAGACCTCTGCTCAGCTTCATGAAATCATCCATGTCCTCGATATGCCCAGCAAGAATAATGACTAGGTATTTCCCGCATATCATACTATTCTACCCTATAAGGGGTTCATTGTGAAGTACGCACACTGGGCAAGCCACGAAACAGGGGAGCTTCTCCGTTAAGTGGCTAGCAAAGGGATACTCTTTGCGCGGAAGGCCGAATCTCAGTATGGTAAATGAATGATACCTAGTGGGAGGGGAGGGTCTCTTTTACTGGGCTGAGTAACTTGGTTAAACTGCGCCCAAATCGACGACAGCTTCTTGTTCAAATGACGGCCCTGAATTTCCACTGAACACTAATTCGCGACGATATGCCTAGTAGACAAGGAGAACGTTACCAAGCGCTCTTTTAAGGATGCTTTGTACTAGAGGCTTCGTCAAAAGGTAACGCCTGGGAATACCTACAGATATCTTGACTCCCTTGAAGCTATTGGCTCTAGTTCGGACGACCTAGATATTGTAGATGGGTATTTAACATTCTGTGCTACTTGTTAAGCTACTTGTTAAACTTCCCTGCACTTGACTAATGCTCGCAGGCGACTCAACAACTTTGCCGGCCTCAGTTCCTCCCGCCACTCCTCAGCTACTAATAGTACGTTAGCTGACTTAGATACGGGGAATGCATGTCCCCATTACGATCGGAAGCTTGCTCGTTCGTTCAACTGGGAGCCTTCGTCAGGGCCGGCCACCTTGCCAAAGAGCAACAAAACGGCATGTTATTAAAATAATGGACAACTCGATGGCGGGGATGGGTTTAAGACATACAACAGAATTTAGTTAAAGTCTGAGATATTAGACGTGGGGAAGGTATTCAGCACGAAGATGATGAAAGGATAGAAGTCTGTAGTAAAAGGAGAGTTCGAAAAGCCGGGTGACTTCATTGCTAATATCGTTTAAAGTATGGCCTGCTAAAAACATTGATAGATAACATAAATCATATTGGCCAACAAGTTATCAAAAAGTTGAACTAGCTCCTGTAGGATGGGACTGATTAACTACCGAGACTGATTCGCCCCCTATTCTGCTGAGGACAGCCTCTCCTTTCAACCTCGACCCGGCCGAGCTTCGACGGGCCTGTCCAGATTCACCTTAGCATATCAACTGCATCTCAACGTTCCAGTATCCTAAGCCTTCTCATTAATCACGGGGAGCTAGCGCTAGACGTCGCATCGTAGCTCGCCATGATATGACGATACACGAGCTAGAATCTCACGAATACGTATGTCAATGGCCACGATCAGGGCCACATTTGTAGGTAAGATGTTAGAGGCCGCAGTGAAGAATTTTAGGAATAGCCTCGATGGTGAGATGAAACAACGAAGAAGATGAATGACCGACGTTCACATGTGCTACTGTTCAGTTCGACATATTGTGTTTAGGTTCTACAGTCGCTGATTCACGGTAGAAGCAGAAATATAATCGCTTCTCATCCGATATGTTTAAACTTTTAGGGAGATATAACTCAGAAGCAGCAACGTGTCGTGGATGTAATTTAGGAGACGTCAAAAAGGACGATCTCATGGAGGTGCCAAAGCATGTTGATGGGCATTCGCTCAAAATAATCTACACTATAATGTACAGCTACCAGGCTCTTGCATTCACCTAATGATGTGCGCAAGGTCCAATCTGCTGAAAATTACATATGCTTCTCTAGAGCGGTATATGTGCAGATTCAAAGTAGCCCAAGATATGATAGCCTCCTTCAGAGGCGGATGGATTTAGATTTCATTAGGATTATGCGGGCCGTCATCAATCCTGTCACCCGTGTCATCTTGCATCCGTCCTATCAATTCATGAAACTCGGGTCGGAACGGCCACTCCATCCAAAGCTCAATGAGTTGTTCCCATTGGCGTGCGTTCAGCAGTCGCGGTTCGGGCCCCGCAAAGGCCACGTGAGGGAGGAATCCTCCGTTGGAAACATCTTGGATGCTAGTCCATCGTGGTAGGATATAGTCAGAAGCACCGGGCCATAAGGAGTCTAGACCAGGACCGATTGGTTGCGTGGATTGGTGCATTAGCGCCCCTAGAATAACGTCAAGTACGTCGGCAGCGCGGGTTGAGTGTGGACCCGTTTGACGTAGAAGTGGATGGAGAGCCTTGGGTTGGACGTCAAGAAGATTGCAGCATATGTTGGGGAAAAACTCATCCGGCTCTACCGTCATGGGCTCGTAGTTTCGACGATCCCACTCGAGCAGCGCTGGCGTCTGACGGTGAGCGTGAAGGCTGGCTTTATATGTGATAAACTCATCCTGCAAGGTCTTAGGCATCTCTGCTATCTCGTTCTGCCATTTCAGTTCGTCTTCTGATATGCTGGCATCGGTGGCTACCTTGGCTTTATCTAGCTCTATGAGCTTATCTAGCTCACTCATATAGCTGAACAGCCGCTCTGCCTTCCTATTTTCGTTTCTAGCTCTCCATTGGTAGGCTTTTTTAGCTTTTTGATCATCTGGGTCCTCAGCGAGGCCAGCCTCCGCGTCCACGGCATCGGCGACTTGTAGGTTAGCTAAGGCCTCCATATAGGGTCTTTTGAACACTGGAAGGGCCTTTCCTGGAACCGGTAGCTTCCTCTTCGCCTTCACTGCTGCCAGGGCCTCTAGGAAAAGTTTGGGTTCTCGTCCTGGCGGCAGTGAAAGCTTTGCCTTTCGCATTTTCTTTGCTGTGCTCACTGCGCTGGCAATGTTGAGGGCGTCATCGCGGACAAACCAATTGTGTGCGTCTGCCTCGGCCCCGCAGACCTCGTGCACCCATTCACACAGTAGATCGTTCTCAAGAGCCTGTTTCTTTCGCCTTTGCATAGTCCGGGGTAGGAAGTTTAGCGTGTCGTCCGTACGCGCCCATAAAAGCATGCGGACGAGACCATAACGCTGAAACAAGCTACTACTGCGGATGGAGTCGACGAACTGGTGGAGGACGAGGGATGCGATCGAATCAAAATTCATAAAGCGTTTCTTGGGATGGAAAGAAAGATTGGCAGTCACCAGCAGCGTGTCGTTGGGCACGTCCGGGTTTTCCGGGATCACCTGGTGAGGCAGGAATTCCGGTGTCAAGACAGAGTTGAGCTCGCGCCAGATGATACCCGATTTAGGGACTATACGAGTGCCGGGTTGATCGAGCAGGGGCTGGAGAAACGGGGCGTATAGCTCGGCATCAGGCTCCAGCAGGAGATGAGATCGCGGCTGCAGGAACTCATGCAGCTTGTGACTCCACAGGCTGGTGCCCGGGTAGATGTCGAGGATGTCACATCCGCGGTGGCGCTCGAGAGAAGGGCCGATGTAGGACAATATGTCGTCGCATAGCTTCTCGCTCACAATGTTGACACGAGCCTTGTCGCCAGCCGGGCCCTTCGCCTTTCTCGGCCGTCGCTTGGTTGCGGCTGAGGTTGTTGCTTTGGGGGTGCGATAACGAGAGTGGGTCTGCCATAGTCCGGTGGCATACAACTGCTCAGCGACTGGACCAACGGGCTGCAGAACGCTTTTGTCGACAAACCTGGAAGCAGGAGCGGTCTTGGAGGTGGCGGCTAATGGGCGACATGTCGATGAGAAGAAGGATCGCGGATTGATCAGGAGGAGCGGAGAGTATAGGGCCCGGCCATGGCTGCTGCGGACCGTGAACATATGAAAAAGAGAGAAGGGACGAAAAGGGGAGAAAAGAAAGAAAATAATAAAAGAATTATTGACGACTGTCTTGGTGTTTTACTAGAATTTACCCTCGAATTCCCAAGTTGAGCAACAGTTATCGTCGCTTCTCTTCAAAATATTGTCATCGATAGCGATAGCGATAGCGATAGTAATAGTGATACTGCCAGACCCACCTAATTACGTAGATGTGGCTGGTTGAAGATTTTGATGTGGCGTGATATTCTGCAAGTGACCAGCGGTCAGTAGTGGGTAGGTACTTAGTACCCCTGATTTAATAGGGTACAGACATAAGGCACCACACCCTACCCATGCGTATTAACTTTACCTATTTATCTATAAGTCACTCGTTCATTTTGATAATTCTTTTGATCATGATCTTTCACATAGGGAGATACGCAAAAGGCGGGCATACAGGATAAACCCCCTTACTTAGAATCCCCATCTATCTTCTATTCAAGGTTCGTAGATTGCGCCTCGACGAGACACGATGTCCCAAGTAGAACCGACCTGCCAGGTTTGCCTTCACCGCCTTAGCTTAACTGGTCGTACATACTTACATATTAGAAGGCTTTAAACCTGTCGGATGGTAAGCGATGCACCAATGCCGCAGCAGTATGGGATGACCTGTTCTGCAGGTTTCATGGTAAACAGTGCTACGGTCTCTATGCTGGATACAAGAAGAGAAACGCACAACTAGATGGCTTGTCTGAACAAGCCCATTCGTATCTCAAATCAAATGAGACTCCTCTTGCCAATGAAACCTTTGAGCATGTCGAGGATGAGACCGTCTTGAACCAGATCAATTCACACCTTTATAGCGAGTATGTTCTCTTAGGCAAGGTCATCGAAGCCAGAAAGCTTCATCATAAACATTTTTTCCCTTTACAGTTAGATTACGGACATCAGGCGTACCTCGATACGTTGTCGAATCGAAGACACATTGTGCTTCGAGCTCTAGAGAGGGTTGTAAAACGTACGGCCGAGGTACTGTACGCAAAGGAGAAATGGTTTGCATGGATAGGAGAAGTTCAGCGCAAAGAAGAGACGAACCGCGAGAAGGAAGCCAAGAAGGTTAAACTTGAGGCCGCTATGTTTAAACGGCATTGGAAGAAGATGCAGACTCGTCTTCGAATCCAACGCGAGAAAGAAGAAAGGCACAGACAAGAAGCTTTCCTTGAAAATGCCTACCAGGAACGCATCAATACAGTGACGGAAAACGACCAGGATACCGAGATGTGGGATCCAATCGAGGACTTTCTCGAAGACGAGCGATGCAAATATGTTGATCTCATTAAGCACTTCTTATGGATGGAGGTACTGAATGAGGAAGAAGAAGGAGAAGAGGAGGTGCAGTCAACATCCGCCTCCGCTACGGGCTTGGCTACCGGAATCAACAATTTGACTGTATCCAAACCCGCTACAACGAAAAAGGCAAAGAAAAAAACGAAATCAAAAGACTCTAAGACGCCGAACGCAGCAAATAAGCCATCCGAGTCGTGCGGTGCCATTACCAATCAGCCTCAGACAGAACGCGCTGATCAGGCTCAGATTTTGGCCATGATGGACGGCAAAGAAACCAATAGAAAAGCTGGTGGTAATAACACAGAACCCGAAAAGAGTAACGTTGAGACAGAACAAGCGATGCGGCAGCGTCTCAAGGATGGGGTCGAGAAGAACTACGATGAAGTTAACGGACCCATTCTCGTCGGATCTCTCGAGACCCCCCACGGGACACACATCAAAACGCCGCCTATGGAAGATGACGAGATCGAAACACTGATGCAAGATATCAAGGAGATCAAGCTCCTCTTGTTTTGCCGCCTTCTATTGTCACATGCTTCACTACTCCCGGCCGCGTTACGAGCTACCAGCGTGGACGACTTTCTTCATGACGCCAAGATCACCGAGGCCGACCTGCGCGATTTGTGTCTCAAGGTTGAGCAGCCGAGTCTTCAAGACATTAGAGATGCATGTGCGGACCTTCTCCGCGAAGATAAGCTCGAGGCACAAGAAAAGCCAGATGATAAACATGACGACCTCTCTTTTGAGGATATCATTCTGCAAGATTACCGATTTGGCCGTTTGCAAAACCGAACATGGTTTTACGATAACATACTCGCACAACAGTCTAAGGTACTGGGCGAGCCTGTCCCGAGTCTAAGAGAACTCCTAGAGCCAGCAGTAGAAACCCCCGAAAAGACAAAGGTACGGATCTGCGGGAAGAGTATCTGGAACTACTCGAGCGAGACATCCATGTCTCGAGAAGGTTGGCTGCAGTTTTCTGTCTTGGCGAAAGGATGTGATCTTAGAAATGCGGTTCAACTATGTAGGAACTGGGCCGAGTTCTCGGAACTGAATTCTCTTGCCTCCTGGCAATACTTCCCAGTATCAAACTGGTTGTCTTGGGGGACAGATCGATTGACTAAGCAGTTACACGATTTGGTGAGTCTATTTTACTTTGTGCCTTGACATGCATTTGCATCCATCTGCTAATCATTACTAACTTGACTGCAGGGTTTCTTTCCGTTCTTTAGAGATCTCACTGCCGATAAATATAGTCATCACTTTCAAGCTGGTGGTTCTCGGAGCCAGCAAAGGCGGAGACACGACTTCGTAGAAGCTAGAAATATCATGGTAGGCCACATGAAACGAGATGACTCGGTAACTCGCCGGTTCCTTCAGTACTGTAGTATGCGAACGGGTGAGATACTACTGGCTGTGAGAGACGGTAGGACAGGCAGCATCATTACGGCACCGCGTAGTAAAGATGCTCTTTGGGCTTTGCGATCCAAGAAGGGAATGGGGCGTGCGGCCAAGAACGAATGGGATGTCGAGCTCGAAATTGGACCAGCGTACTTCGAATTTGTAAACTGGTTCCGAAACTGGAATCTTGGGTTTGATGATCACTACGAAGTATGGATATGGCACTTCGCGCCAGGGCAAAGTGGAGTTCTTCTCTATAATATAATTGTCGAGGTATGTAACTACGATAGACACATTTGGAAAGGACACTGATAATGTATAGGAGCTTCGCAAGGCATGGCGTATCGTAAAGCCAATCGACATGTATAATCATCAGGAACCTCTCTTACGTACTCTCACGCGAAACGACAAGACGAAGCGAGTGCGTCCGATCAAACATGGAGAGCAAGTAAAGAGTCTCTGGGACGAGGTACAGGATCCGAATAACATGTTCATCTTGACAGATGTTACAAACAAAANCAACTAGGACTCTTCAGAGCGATGACGCCCTGAAGGCGTCACCACACACATTCTACAACGAAGCTGACGCGGCAGAGGATGCCATCCTATTCCCAGACGAATTGATTTCTCTTAATCGAAACGTGAAATTCAAGGAAGTTAGCAATGCTGTTATACGTCTTGAGGACGGTTCTGGCACAATGTCTAAATATCTTGCTCAGAAAGCCCTAGAGACGAGTCACCGTTCTCAAAATCCTCACTTACTGGACGAGTGTAGCGACACTGACGAGTCTCTGAAAACCGGTGATTCCTTCTATGATTTCGATGGTCCTGTCCCTGACAAGACGCCCGGAAGGCCGTTTGAACGAGAAATCAACGAGATCACCAAATACTGGCGTTTGCCACGGTTGTGGGAGGATCATACCGCCAGAGTCAACGAGAGCGACATTAATCCTAGGAAGAAGCAGATACTCTCGAATGTCGGGCTCCTAGAACTGCTTACTGGTAAAATTAAGAAAGGGCCGACCGATACAGAGTTCATCAGGAATGTAAAAACCATGGACAGAATAATGCTTTTGGAGAAAGACCGTGGTGATGGTATTTTGTTGAATCCTACTTCTCATTGTTGCCCAAGCGAGCTAACATGATATAGCCTTACTAGAAGCCTTTCACGCCGGCGACCTTGAACCCGACGCCCCAAGAAAATATGAGGACACGTGTATTATCGTGAATGGTATTCTAGATCAACAAAGAACCGATAGCAGCCATTCTTGGCTCTGGTTTGCCTTGGAGGTTTTAGAATGGCTCCGGGTTAGAGTGGACTATACCGATTACACCCAAGTGATGACGGCTCCTTGGCCACACCCATTCATAACTCAAGATATGCTCAAAGCTTGGGCATATATGGCCATTTTCTTCCCAGGGCTTGAAGAGTGCAAGCCTGCCACGGACTTTTTCAAGTCTGAGGAAGGTCAAAGATATCAGGCATCCCCTCTTCACGATCCAAGTCAGCGCGCTTCAATTCTGCCGGATATTCGCACCAAGACGAGTTTTAGATACCGACCAAAAAGGTTTTGGCGGGAATGGGAAAAGATCCTAACTGAGGCTAAGGAGACTAGAACGTATTACGCACATGCTTTTCCTTTACAATGGAGCATCGCTGTTCGCCCCATCCTCGCCAAACGTAAGAATTCTCTGTTTTTGCCTTTTGTCACTTGACCACCCAGATACTAATAGCATCCTAGTCTACCTCGCTGGTATCGTTGCCCCTGTGCTCCTGCAAAATAGCCCCCAAGTCTGCCCCGGGTTCGCAGTAGCTAATACGGAGCCGCACCGCCCGGACAAGATGGACTTATTCATCGACTATGCCGATCGACAGAAAGCGACCAATTACCCTACGACCTGCCCAGGTTTCGTGGGGCCAGATGAATTTCCCATGTTCCTCCCACTCGCCCGAGACTTCGCGGCGAAGAACCACGGCGCCCGCTTCGCTGTGCTCCGCCTCTGGTCCGCACCCCACTTCTACCCGGCCATGCTGGGCGACCATAACCGGTTGGGTTCGGCCTTCCTCGACTGTGTTGCGCGCTCGTGGCGGTGGAACTTCATCCCGAAAGACATGCCCTCCTCCGAGTGGAGTATGTATAACATTCTCCATCTCCGCCTTGGTGTCATCAAGAAGCAGCTCGGTGATCGTGTCGTCCACCGCGGCGATGTTGTCCTCGTGATGGGTGTCGACCAGCTTGATCTGCTTCGCTATGCCACTGCCGTGACGTTCACGGTCCAGACCAAGCCGTGGTTCCGAGAGTTTGATCTTTGGAAGAGCTTCATTAACGTAGATATTGACTTTTTGGAAACGCTCGACCCTTATTGGCTTGACTAACGTCACTGGATATTCATTGGCTTTGGGAACGATCTCGCCTATATAGAACATAGAGAAGTACAGAGAAACTAAAATATTTGTATTAAAGATGTTATTTCTTGACTAGAAAGTTTGGCATTCAAAATGTTGTCTCTCAGTTAGTAGCTGGTCGGTATCTTGTAGCGATATAGGAAAAAGAAATCCTGCGCGGCGTAAGGAGAAACGCTCAGAGAGCAGGTAAATAAACATGAAGGCGAAGTAATAACAGCCAGAGCCTTTCGGATTCATAGCCTTCTACTTATCCATTAAACAGGGGTTATTGCTGCCCTTCTACCATGCACAGTTAGACGCCGGTCCAGTTTCTGACGAGTGGTGTTTCACGATATATCATATAAGCCTGCTGTTGAGAGCGCATTTTTCATAACATTGGAGGCCGCTTAGAGAGTTTGTGTTGCTTGATAAACAGTGGGATACATACACATCATTTTTCTCTAAAGGGGTGCTGCGCCCGAATAAGGGATTGAAATTAATCGAGAGCCTCGTTTCTAAGTTGTTTACCCCTTTTAAAAGGCTGAGGATGTCTGCATTTTTGCTATTCTATGCTCTCGCTCTCTAAGCACATTTCTGCATTCTCTACATACAAGTGCTGTCAGTCAGTTTCATTACAAGAAGCTATTCATACAACATATTGGTTAAACACAAGCATATATTCTTCTATAGCCTTAGCCAACCACCAACGACATGAAGTTCTCCCAAGCCCTCATAGTTACGCTCGCCCTCACGTCTGCCGTTTTCTCCACAACAAGCACACAATACCACGATCCGGATGAGACAGCACAATACCTACAAGCGGCAGAAACCAGCAGAGCCATCATCCCTCGACAGGACGCGACCACTAGCCAACTAAGCTCTACGTGCACAGGATCACTGTCGCTAGGGAACTGTAGTGTGCTCCCCTCTACTACAGACAACGGCGGGCAGACAAAGGGCACAGACGGCGGTGTCGGGGTTGGGGTCGGGGTAGGTGTAGGAGCTGGAGGGAGTAGGGGAGGTAGTGGTAGTGCCAATAACAACAACAACAATGGCAAGAAATCGGGAGCATCGCCTATAGTCCCTCACCGATTCGCCTTGGTGGTATTGATGGGATGTATCTTCAATAGTCTAATTTGAGGGACTAACAGGGGATGTAATGACTGGGTGGGAGCTTGCCTGTCCTGTAAGAGGTAGTTTTTACACTTTTTCATTTCACGGTTCTTTTCCCAATCTACGTGTTCATTAGCTTAAGCTGTTAATGCAAGGCGCTAGAAAGACATAACAAAACATCATGAATTACATGTATTGAATAAATAAACATATAACCCATGGGGTTGTGTACGTCATGGTGCTTTGGCTGAACTTAGCGGGGCTCCGGGATAGGCCTAGAGCTAGAGTGGGGTAGCCCAGAGGCTGAGCAATACCTCTACGACAGTACCTGTGTGTCTCTGCATACATGCTTCAGCACTGGCGGGCCAGGTCAGCCTCCCCCAACGTCAGTGCATCATGATAGCAACCACTATCTAAATATTGGCTTTCGATTTGCTATCTGCTTACGCGTCTGGCAACCGGCTGTGCTCTCTGTGCAACACGATGTCAACAACAAGCATCGTCCCTGGTGATGTTTATGCCCATAACACACCAGCGCTCACTGCGAATTAAGCCTTCTCGTTCCGTCATTTGTTGCCTGCTTGCGTTACCAGCCAGCGACTGAGAGCTAGATCTAGATCTACAGCATAGATTATAGAGTATAGAAGGATCGTGGGATTGAACTTGACAAGTTCATCTGAGCTATTTATGTAGTTTGCAAAGCGCAAGGGAATATGTGAGTACTTCGTCATCCGCGCCAATCCCCAATATCCTAGCATGAACATGGGTATTGCCTGTCTCTGGTCTGATATTCTGTGCCACTCGAGTAATATTACCTACTATCCGCCTAGACGAGATAGCATAGCTTACATGTATGGGCCTTGTGCCTTGTCAGGATCGAGCCACCGCTGAGGCTACGTCGAGCTGTGCATAGCAACGATGCCGTGCTGGTCAAGCGTATCTTAAAGAACCACCCCGACCTCCTCCACAACCCCGACCATTCCGCCGAGGGCCTCTCCAACTCGA
>JAPESX010000452.1:0-18242 GCA_029590615.1 Nemania bipapillata | reverse complement strand
CTGCCTATTGGCCTTGTAGAATGCATCCGTAAAGCCCGACATACATTTGCACACGGCCTCTAGCGACCCCGTCTCCTCGTTGCGCACGGCAAGCAGGATGGGCGACCACCATTTGGCCTTGCGGCCTTGCCCGTGCCAGCCTGCGACGGGGATGAGATCGAGCGTCTCGAAGGAGGAACTATAGTCTTTCTTAACCTTAAGCCAGGAGTCGAGGCGCTTATCTGGCTCATATGTCGAGAGGAGAGGTTTACGGCGGGCTGTTTTTGCTAGAGTCGGTTGCTTTTCATTCTCTTTCGAATCCCCTAGGCTTGCTTTGGACTTTCCTTTGCTGTTTTGGGTCCGGCTTATAACCCCCTCTTGCTGCTTATCTGTCGAGTCATTGCCTTCCCCTTCGTGAGTAGAGGCGATAGGGGTGGGTAGATTCGGGAGGTTGTCGAGGATCTTAACCATGATACCCTCGCACTTGAAATTCAAAGCCTGCTTGAAGAAATCTAATACAATCTCTGAGTCCTGTGATGTAGCATCCAGACTGCGGACCCACGTAAAACGATTTGGGATCTCAACAAAAAGTGAGCGCAAAAGGCTCCTACGCTCTCGAAAGGGGCGATCAAGCAGGGGCTGGCCGTTCAAATACATCAGGTCAAAAGCAAATAGGCAGACATCGATGGTGATGCTTCCGATCGCCACATCCTTACGCGCACGGTTCGTCAGCGTTTGGAAGTTCTTTAGCTCACCAGTCGTCTGGTCCACAGCGACAACCTCGCCCTCCATGATGAAGCTTCCGACCCCCTCACCGCGGATCCTCGGCACGAGGGCTACGAGATCGGGGTATTTGTCCGTCATCATTTCGAGGTGGCGGGAGAAAATGGACACTTTCCCGCCCGCATCACAGTGCACCTGCGCGCGCTGGCCGTCATATTTGAACTCGCAGGCGAAATCACGGCCTTGGAGCTTCGTCAGCATCTCGGACAGGTCACGTGTAATACTACCAAGCATAGGCCGCAACGGGACGTGCAACCCTAGCCCGCAGCGCACGAGTAACTCGGGACAGACGCCAACCTCGAGCATGGCGGGAATGAGATCGTCGTAATTGGGGCGTCGCGCGAAGCACGCCTTAACAATCTCTTCGCCGCGGCCCCAGACCTCGGCCAGCTCCTCCTTTTTGAGGCGGCGAAGGTCTTCCACGGAGCGCAGGGGATACTCATACGTAGGTTCATTCTGGTTTGGAGAAGTAATGGAGGGTCGTGATAGCAGAAAAGCGCGCGACAGGGCTATTAGCAGCGTTGTCTTTACGGCCCCGATCCGCAGGTGCTGACAGAGGGTTCTCACGACATATCTACTCTCTTCACCTCCCCGCGCGTCCTGCAGCAGGCGGTCCACAAGCCGCTGTTTTACCTCGGCGCTGCCCGGCCCTTGGGCGCTGGCGATCTTGACGAGGGAATTGTATACGCCTTTGATAGTGAGGGGTTTAGGGGCGCGCAGCGTAAAACTTTGCTTCTTCTTCGCCTCGAAGGCGACGTCTCCGGCGTCTCCGAACTTGTCATAGATCGCCTTAAGCGAGCGGTTGTCGAGGCCACATACTTGTCGTAATGCTTTGGATATGGCCGAGCCGCCTAGACCTAGCTCTAGGGATATATAAGGAGGCGAGATGGCGTTAGTAGACAGCCAGACCTAGTGGTTGTCAGTGCTTTCGTGTTGGCAAAATGGGCAGGGCGGCTCTTCGACCTTTGCGAATTCCCGCTTAGGCCTGTGTGACGTACCGCAGGCAGGAGACTCTCCGGGTCTCCTTGTATGAGAGTACGTAGACAATTTACCAGCGTATCAACAATCTTAATTCGGCTTGAGGTCCCACCAACGAGCACGAAGCAGCGCGCTAATAGTGCATACGAAGCATCACCACCATCATTCGCCCAGTGTTCTCGCAGTTGCGGGACATACTTGGCAGGATCAAATGTCAGCGGGCTTTCATCGAAGGGTATAGATTCCGACGTGGTGTCTACGGCTGTTACGACAGACTGGAGGGACAATATGCCTCTCGCATTCCCTTTATGCGAAGTTCCAATAACATCCGACTTTGGTGGCTCTGATGACGGTGCTCTCTCGCGCATAGGCGCACCCTTATCAGGTTGCGGATTCCGGGATCGTGTCGCAAAAGCGTCAGGCTCCTTGTCATTTGATATCGAGGCCGAGGTACCCGATATCTTCGTAGATACACTGGCTTCCTCTTGATCCCACTCGGCCTGGAGCTTCCGAGCCAGCTCTTCGTCGGTCATCTCATGATTTTGAGGTGCATCTACAGCAGCTGCAGCCTCTCTAGCTCGCCCGATCCCGTGTGTAAGTGCAACAGGGGGAGCAGTCCCATCTTGATGCCGCTGTTTAGCGAAGAAGTACTCAAGGCCTCGAGAGGGCAAACTGCTTTTAGCATTGCTATTCAGCTTCCTTTTCTTTGCAGGGCTCGGCATTGTTTGGGCCTCGTCGATCTGCTCTTCACATGCATTGATATCTAGATTCTAGATTGTGCATACCATTGGGTAGGTACCTGTTACCACATTCGACGCGCTTTCTAAGATTCCGTTGCGTCTCGGATGTCTCTTTCGTCAATCAAAATCCAATGATGTAGGTACCTAGGGTACACAGTATCTACATAGCCTAATGTAGCGTACTCTAGACTACCTAGACGTTAATATGTAATACTACTACTACCTAATGTAGCGTAGATACTTAGAGCAAGGTAGGTAGCTTAGGTACAGAATACCTCTGGCCAGTTTAGAGGTAGGTACCTACTTAGGTACCTAAAGGTGCCTTAGGTAGGTTAGGTAATCGTCTCCACTGTGTGCACCTATCGAAGCAATAATATTGGGAATTTGAAGTGCCCGGATACCTGCATACATACATGTATACCTTACCTAAGATACCTACATGTAGTCTAGGTAGGTAGGTATTAGATTGGTTTGCTCCCACTTCCAAGGTCGACATAGGTTACCGTGTTGCTCTTGCTCCCTAACTAAGCGTCAGAAACACAAGGCCTGGCCTGGTAACAGCAGCTGGCAATGCGTTCTTACGAGAAGGTAGTTTCAAGTCGTCTAGCGAGGCGTCAGGGAAGCCACCAGCGCCTAGGCCATGTCGACCAGGGCAATACCAACTCTACCTATGATAAAACGAGATTATAAGTATAAGGCTAGCGAGAAGGCACGGGACATGTTATTATTATGCCCGTATGCTCGAGGGCCTCACATGGTGACAAATAGGTACATATGTAGATCCTATTCTTCCTCTCCTCCACAACACCAATAGTACACATTACCAATCACAACAAATCCAGAGGCTCACCTATCTCGTATTCTCTACATATACGTGCAATTGCTTTGTGCCACACCTTAATAATTTATTCCACCTATTCTAGGCCCCAGTACAGGAGTTACAATGAGTTATAGTCAATAGTGAGACATGTAAACATCGAGTTACTCCCGTTCTTGTCAAGCTAACAAAACAAACCTCGAAGCCCTGCCCATGGGGCACACAAGCGCAAAGCCTACAGCGAAGCTCTCGAGGGCCATGCAGCAAAATCTGCCCGGATGGAAGACCCATGTGAGGAGAACCAGGCGAGGAACCGAGTGATCTTGTTTTTGACTCGGACATGACAGCGACAGGTCCGCCCTCAATTCCCATGGCATACCCAAACGGAGCGATCCGAATCACTCGCACGCCTAGTAGGGCAGAAGCGAAGAATTGTGTTAACTTGGGAGATATCATACATAAGGAGCATCTAGAATCTGCATGCATATTCTCTCCTCGCATCCATGACGAATACCTTTATGGATTTCTTCCTCTTTCACACACCTCTAGAGAGAAGCCAGTTAGTACTATGCAATTCACTCGTGTTAACTTTGAGCTAACCTAGACGCGTAGATGTATATCGGCAAAGAGCTAGTCAAAGACTCCAAATATGAGGAAACCGTGAGTAAGATTTTATCGACCCCTTTTAGTTCTAAACCCATGCCTAGCTACAAGGTGATGCAATTACTTACTACCCAGTGTATGATAGACGAAAAGCCCTGAAATAACTAGAAACTTATTGACGGACCATGAAAGGCCTGACCGGATTCGTCATATCCTCCAACACCATTACAGCGAGAAGTATGGCCGAAATTTGAGAACTTTCTATCCGGTCGCCCATTCCTTCTATTCTAAATTGCTTTTGCTTATATATCCGACCTTCCTCAGGATCGTCATTACGACGTGCAAAATGGAGGAGTTGGACGCAGAAAAAGCAGATAATCAGTGGTATATTCATGACTTGCCGAAGCGTGATTCTCGTCCACCGGACTTCGTGCCCTCGGGCTTTGAAGGCGAACTTATGGCCCATCTATCAGGCCTTCAGACACCAGAAGCATTTATCAAGTCTATCCAAGGAATGTATACGTATTCGACAGTGAAGGTGCATTTTATCGCCTCGGTGCGCCAGGCTCCCGTGACCCCGGCAGTGAGGAACGATTGCCTTCTCCGCATAAGAAAGATCGTCCAAGAAATGGACTCAAAACTACCTGAGAAAGAGCGTTCAGGGAAGCTTCGACTAGAGGTCTGTTCACCGAAAATCAGCAAACTCAACTGCAAGTGGCTCAACCAGTTTTTCGACTGCGTGCTTGGTAAAGGTGACCTCGAGATGCACGAGCAAACCACTACTTTCCCAAACATCAGGCTATTTCACCCATCGGACTACCATTTACATGTTGCTCAACCTATAACTAGCCCTCTTGTACAGGACATTAAATGTGAGGTTCACAACTGGCCTCGACAGCCACAAGGCCTCAGGAATATATTCTACAATTACGTTTCGAAGGATGAGACAACTGTTTCCCATCAGACCACTATTCTGGCCTACAACCCTCAAAACATCGCACAGCAGCCTTACTATATGGTAAGTTATTCTCGGTGCTACTTCCTTCACAAGAGAATATTTCATCATACCAATCAATTTTTCTATTGTCAAAGTCGCGACGATTGACACTAGCTATAGTATCTCGGATCGGCTAGCTTCAGCGATATATCATGGGGCTACTTAATGCATGAAGCACATCGTTGGTGGATAAAGCCTAATGGAAGGCACAGTATCCATTGCGGTGTGCTAATTCCAGGCCATCTTATCGATAGTCTTCTAGAGGAGGGGACGAGGGACTAGCAAGCCGGCATCGTGCCATATATCCAGCATGACGATCCTTACGATAACGATGATAAACCTTTTATAAAACACAGGGTTTGAGGAGGAGCGTCCTTCTTATCTTTTCGCTCCTTAACGACGCAAGGCGGATCTTACGAACATTGACGCTGTCTTTAATTTGTAAACATGACACATTCGGCGGCTCTGAGGACAGCAGTCTGTGGCGAACCACGGTATATTTTGGTCATGGCCGGGTAGCAAGGGGGCTTTATACGGTAACCGGGGCTAGAAAGGTAGCCAATTCCATCCAGTTCTTATAATCTCATTATGCTCTTCTGATTTCTGCTGGAGAGCTTCGCACGTCAATAATTGCATGGGCGTACATGTAAGAGGTCCCCGGGTAGAAGTTCCCGGTCGTTCCCCCCTCGCAACGGGTGCTAGAACACTCGCGGCCCATAGCCGTAGTAGCCGATTTCAAAGACTGATTCTCGGTTTTCTTGAGCTGTGCTATGAAGGATGTCCACCGCCAGTCCAACAACATCGAAATCGATATCAGAAAGAAGTAGGAGGTGTGTCTGAGCGATCCTGATTGGCGAGGCGAGCGGTTATCTCTGCAATGACGCCCACATTACCTACGTGATATAAATACCGATATACGTGCATTAACATACCCCGCACCCAATCCCCCTGTACCTGGTTTGGTGTGCCTCGCGATTGACGAGTGTCTTTCCAAGGGCGCGGATGATCGTCGTGGGATCGACGCGCTTTGTAGCCCCCATTCACCCTTCCTGCATGGCCACGAGCTCATGCATCTCCGGACGCGATCTGTATTTTAGATATTTCCGCCTTCTGTAGCGCTTATGTCCGCCCCAAGTATCCAGGCCTTTTAAGTAGCCGGGATGCTAGATAATTTTTGAAGTGGTGTGCTGCTAGTGTTAGGAGACATTGATGTAGATATACCTAATACTAGTTCAGGTAGTATGTCAAGCCCTGTGAAATCTATTGAATGGTCATGATGCATCGCGCGAGACCTATTAGCCTTTTTTCATATTCTATACTAGAAGCTGACATTGATGAAATGACGGGTATAGGTATGAGCGTACTATTCGGCTGACTTAGGTATGTAATGGAGGTGGTGAAGACTAGCTCATATACATGAACAGGGTGCATGTAACCCCTTTTTCTATACAGTACAGATTGTGACTCCTTGACTGCCAAAATCAGGTGGCTGGTACAACTCCCTACACAAGCCTACTATATATTATAGAAGTACTCTTCGCTGTAATACATGTAGGTATTCATAGGTAGCCTCAATCATATATAGTTCAACATCGACCTGGGTAGTATAGTTTTAGCAGAAATGACAGCACAGCAGATATATAATCAGACAATGAGCAACCGAGGCTGACTATTCTTAAGCTAGATACTTAATTTTCGTCGTTTTCTTTTTGTAGTTTGGAGTAAATTTAGTTATCTACCTATGTAGAGGGGGTTGGTATTCGATTTGCATGCTATCATAGATCAGTCCCAACAAGATGTGCTAGCTGTACAATCTATTTCAACTAAATCACATCTAGACAGTGCCTTTTCCTTATTATCTCCAATCCTAACAGACTCATAAATAACAGACATGTGACTATGATTACCCATAGACACCATCCCACCCACCCGTAGACGTATGCCCATCCCCAACACGTTCCGCATCTATTATATAGTCATCGCACTCCACTTCTGCAGCAGGAAACCCAGCTCCCCATCATCCCAATCCCTCGCCAGCGTATCGTCCATATTCGGCACGCGCGTGACGACGAGGTTCGTCGGGACATCGCCGAGCTCCTCGCCGCGGGCGCCGGCCAGGTCCTGGAAGTAGGGGCGGCGCGGGGCCGGGGATCGTCGAGCTTCCGCGCCCACAGCGCCGCCTCCAAGCGCCGGCGGCTACCAGCTCACCTCTCTCGTCGCTTCTTCCTTCTCTTCCATTTCATCCCCCACATTGCTGTTTCCTCTGCCGACCCGGATTCCCTTTTCTTTTTTATTCCCTTTTCTGTAAGACCGGTCGACGTTGGATAGCTTGTATTCTGTTACGACGATATGGCCCGCAGACCCCCCGCTCCCGGCAGCAGCGTTCTGCCTCAACAGACTCGCCAAAATGAATATTTCGTTCCTAGAGACGGCATAGACCGTGAAGTCATCACGGCCGATATCTGTCGCTATCTTGGAAATGATGCGCTAGTAAGACCGGGCAACTACGAGGCATGTCGTACTACTATCTCCACTACCTGTCATTTATGTCGACTCGTTCTGACTTGGTCACTCTGCAGAATCCCGAGAATGGACAGATCATTCAGGGGTATTTCATCAACGCATACCGCAATCTGACATCAGTGAGTTTTCGTCTCGCAGTGGCATCGCTGACCGACAATGCACTGACGCAAGCACGTCCTGTAGGCAATGATACAGGATTTAAAGGCGGATTCTGCGAGATGGGATCAAGAAAGGCGGCAGCAGTCGGCGAGTCGGAATAGCGCCGGCGGAGGTACTATTGCCTCGAACGGCGTGTTTATTAGATCCTCTAACACCCCTCCAGTCCAGTATCGCAACTCAGATATACACCAGTCGCGACAGCACCTTGGCCCAACGGAGAGTTCTTATCCTGGAACTGCTGGTAACGATCCCTTTGATAATGGTCCTGGTCTAAGGTATCCAGGCAGTGGTACTTCGGGATACACCGGAGCCGCTGGCTCATATGCTCAACAATATGCATCTGCACAGGGTGGGTATCCTCCACAGGGCTACGGTGCCAGCACAGTCCAATTTTCGCCGCCTACCGGCAATGTGGCCTCTTATGGATCAGGGCACCCGGTTGCCGCGGCGGGATATGGCCAGACTTCCCCGGATCCTCCATATAATATTGTGGGTGCGAATCTTCGTGCAGGCACCCAGGGTCAGACAGACCCATATGGCAATGACCCCTATGCCTCCAGGGATCCAAGGGGTGACCCAAGAGATCAGAGGGTACCCGTGACTTCTACTATGGCACCCGCTAGGGCTACTTATCCAACAGCAGGACCTTCATCTTCTCAAGCATTTCCTGCGGGGCAAAACGCCAACTACTATCCGCAGAGTGCGACGTCAAGTAGCGCACCTTATTCCCCAGCAGTACAGGCCGGGGATCCGTTTTACGGACGTGGTGCGTACAACAGAGGCTTCTAACTTCACAGCTCGTTCTGATTATTTAGCGTCTCCAGCAGGCACGACCCCCTATAGTGCCACTCCAGATCAGTATGAGAGCACCCCTGCCCATAAACGTACAGGATCATCACAAAATACTCAACTGCCAAGTAGTGGATCGACGCGGCACCGCAACGAACGAGAAACTGTCGATCGCCACGCTGAAAGACATGGCCATCGAACCCACCGTACTGGCCGGTAATCTGACCCCAGAATCATAGCCTCGGAGTTCCGGATTTGGATCTTTGCCTGCTCTGTGAGATTATCATTTGTTTCATACCCAAGGAAGGAATCCAATAACCAGCCGTGGTCGCTACCGGAGTTATCTATTGTCCAAAGGATAGACCTGGATTTGAGTAAAGAGAATACCCAAACTTGAAGAGTTGCAAGTTGCAAACTTCGTTGAATAATGCCACGGGACATCATGATACTGGACCAACTACATTGCACCAATTGGGCCACCTGGTTTACGATTTATCGCACATGAATTTTTCTTTTACCACATTGGACACGGCGCACTACCTGGAACGGAACTTGCTACGACATTTGCATTTGACTGGCCGTTCAACTGATTATCATTTTCCCATAGTGGCTCTGATGTGAAGGGTGGGATTTAAGGTACTGGGTTGCCGATCCTATTTAGGGAAAAAGGAGATCCGTCTTATGGTTAGTGACGTGGATGATACCGCGTTCTCTCTGCTGTCCGGATCCAGCCCAAGGTTGGGAGGTTCTGTTTTACATTCCGAGGATGTTTTTTGGTTCCATTGCCGGTCACGGATGAGCATTAGGTGGGATATTTGGGACGACGTTACGCTAATAGACAGGGCAATGCGATCCGGACAGCGAGGTGAGCATCGGACGACGGCTTGTATATATATGCCAACCTCTTGCGAAGGAGTTTCCCATCTCACATGATTTCGCCCTGGTACTTGCTCCGTGGATGACACTTTTTCCTTTTCTCTTAAAACTAATTAGCTCACTGACACGCAGATCACACTGGACAACAAGGGTGGTCATACCCTACTCCATGAATTATGCTACTGGATTATTTGAGGAATGCCGCGGAGAGTGTTTATGAACTCAAGATATTTCAAGGACTACTCAACCCCACCTCCAGGATCACAATGGATATTTCAACGTCTACCTTTCTGAGATGCTAGGCTAGCCGGGCTTGGAAGTTTCCGTGCATAACTGCGGAGCAATGCTAGCTCACACAAGACTCCTATGGAGCATAAAATGGTACTCAAAACTCTCTCAGGCCATGTCATTTAAGGTTTTAGTTGTCACCAGCCTCCCTTTTACCTATCTAAATTTCAGTTTTTCATTGTTTGGGCACCTTCCACTGGTGAGGCGGAGCGGATTCTCTTCATAAACCACAACCTATTGTTCCCTGAAAACTCCTGGGTCTAGAGACGGGTCAAGTCACTTATTTCCTCGTCTTCAACTACGGATTCAAACTCTCCCCGTTTGGGGCTGGCTGAGAGACAGGCCGCCCTACCAAGGATTCTGCTAGGATAGAAACCTGCCATCTTAAAGGTGTATTGCAATACATATTGTGGGCTATCAATACTGGAACCCAGCAGACCACCATCAGCTTTGTTGTGGCCTCTTCGGACCCATCCCGCCTTAGTCGAGTTCATTGCGCATTCGACCTAGCTCTTGGAGTCTCGGGTTTCTTGGTGACTATTCTAGGCTACGGTGCCTGCAGTCAATAAGCCTCGGATTGTACTGAATCCTGGAAGATGACATATTGGTTCATGTTTGTGCATTTCATGCTATCAACCTTTTTCGCTTCTTTCCATTCATACTTCTTTACTGTTGCTATCATTTCAGCCTGGATTTCACCCCCCGAGGTTACTAGAGTTATGTACCGAGCGGATACTAACAGTAAGCTGATAATCTAGGAACTTTGAGACGAGATGGAGCGGGCAAGGGCAAAACGTGTGCTCCCTGACAAGTGCTTTGTCATGATTCTGGACTGTACGGATATTACATTGACATCGGGTAACGCATGTAGGAGATGTGCCACATGGGTAGTCTGGGTTTAGTAATGGATATGCTAAGATACTTCTCTCTTGGTCATCAGTGGCCTGCGTAATCGAAGCTTGCATAAGATATTAGGATATCAGTCACGAAGGTTCGAAGCTGTGCCCCTATTCATAAATGTCTCATTGGTTAATCATTTGGGCATCTCTATTTCCCCATATACCTATACACGCCGAGGAGCTCCGAGTGTTTGTCAAGCCAAATAGACTATACTTGTTCTACTGGTGTGTAATCTGAGTCATCTGCAAACGTTTTCAGCCCTTTCGTGATCGTAGACACATGACTTAGGTAAGTCGGGATTTATACGAATTTAGTTTGAGGCTAACTAATTTCACGTGGAATATTGATACTTTTTCGGTATGACGTAGGTGAAGGGAGTGATAACCAGAGCGCTGTGAAAAGCATTACATGCGGCGGATGAATTGACGGATAATTTCTGAAAAACGAGGTCCCCGGCTGGGCATTCTCGTCTCGAGTGCGGTTTCATAGCCGACTTCTCATATCATGGACAACACTGAGGGGGTTTACCAGAGCCTTCTAATCATAACTGTCATCTAATCCCACTAATACTACGTAGTCAAGGTATTAATAAGGTACATATATATTATGGTAGGCTAGCATCACGAAATCTGGTCTGAGCCATCATAAANTTCTAACAATTATTTACAAGCCGACGTCACTACAGGTTGGCTGAGCTGGTAACTATGTAGGTGGCGTCGATGAAACTATAAGCTACTGTAGTAGTACCCAGTCGTTGCCGTGTTGAGTCACCGCCTTTCCCGTAGAGCAAGTTCTGTTGGGCTAGCCTCACCCCTCGTTACAAAACAAATATTTCGGATACTTCACAACGTCTTCGATCGCATTTACTCAGACCTATATATGAATCTTAGACAAAGTTCCGAAGTAGTGATGGTTCCAGGACTGAATAAATATTTAAGATGTATGTATAAGTAGGTGCTGGATATAGACCCCTGCACCTATGTAGTCCCTACAAGTAGGTACGCATAGAAAAATGGCGGGAATGAGGAATGGGAAGACGTGGGGCGTGTTTTCGCACTCCGCATTCGAGTGAAACCAGGAGCACCTTTTTACGGGTTCGGTTAGCTATTTTCATAATGGTTTGAATCATGTTGGACGCAGTAAAGAGGCACGGATTTACTCTTTAGCAGCCTCCTACACAAATTATAAGGTTCGACGGAAGAGTCACGCTACTTGTTCCAAGCACTGTTGGGGGGACCTTTGAGGTTTGGGCTTATCTACAGAATACATTACTTACTTTCAAGTAATTTGTGGGTGGTGAGTGCAGGTAAAAGGGTCTATTAAGGTAAGTACATGTACAGGGTACAGAATAAGGGACTAGGGCTCTAGGGGTAATCAAACCTAACCGCAATCGGCATTCCTGACTGGTACAACACAGATGGTAGGCAGGCATGCTGTGGCGTGGCGCACTTAATACAGTGGATCCGACCCTGGGAGAGGGGATTGGTGGGTGGTTGAGAAGTCGAAAAAACCCCCCTCCCCCTCCAAGGAGGGGTCCTTTTCACATCCCACATCCTCCCACCCAACCCACCAATAGCACCTGGCTGGCAGCAGGTTTGTCAAGACTGCCCAAAGGCCGCCAGTTGGCCGCCGCCCACACCACGCAATGAGGTAAATCCGCCTATATTAGTCAGGTAGATAGTGCCTTGTGGATAGGCAGATGTTCACTAAGTGAGTAGGTATGTAGGTATTTCCTACATGCCTACCTAGGTTGGTCTACAGTGCTGGGTAAACTAGAAGGATTCAAAAGATCAAAAGAAGTAACTTTTGCATGTTTGAGCATACAAAATCACCTACCTATATAATTAGATACATCTACCAACTGTATATGCTTTGTAGAAGTTTCTTTAGATTGAGATACTCGCGCTCCTAGGCAAATACATACCTACTGCGGCATGGCTTGTGCATGTAGTGTTTAGGTATGTACCTAGGTAGGTAGATAAGAGGTTTATAGGTACAGCACAGCAGAGGTACAGTATCGTTGTACCCCTCCATCTCATCCTAGAATGGCCCCATATAATATCGCCTAGCTCACTTCCCATTAGTTTTCCTCGATAAATTTTCCCTAAGGTGAATGTACTTTCCCGTCCAACGCTCCTAGGCTGGGGTTAGGTACCTAACCTACTGCATATGTGCACTGCATTTTGTTAGCTGAACCCTCATCCTCGTGAAATCCCCAAGAGTTACCTTACCAGTCTATCCACTATCCACTTTCACATCCACAACACTCAACTCGGTCACTATTTTGCCAACCGTCGATAGACATCAGCAGCCGTCCAACCCCCCTTTGCTTCCATTCGATGTCGTCGATGAGTTCGATCTGATGCCCGTTCATTTCTAACCCATTTGTTTACATCACTCCACCGCCGATATACTGCTACTTCCCCTCATACACGCCCCATCGCTCTTGGTCCGCCCGCCATGGATGTCAACGTCGTCCGGAGTCGTGTTGTAGCAACCCTCTCGCCCGACGCCAACCTGCGTCGGGCTGCCGAGCTTGAGCTCAAACAGGTGTGTTTGTCTGTCCCAATTCTGTAGTCCCCTCCTGTGTGATGCGCCACATGCATTGGATCGACCTCCAACCGCCCCTGCTCTCTGTTCTGGTTACTGACACACCATCGCCGACGCCCAGGCCGAGGGCCATGCAGGCTTCACCGATGTCCTCCTCGAAATTCTTAGTGCCGAGTCCGACGACTCCGTCCGACTGTCGAGTACGCTGCCCCCTCTCCGAGTCCTTCTGGGTTGAACATGTTCCCAATCTGACTTTGTCTCTGCAGCCGTCATCTATCTAAAAAACCGAACGAATCGGGGCTGGTCTAGAAGTGACCACTATCCCGATGACCCCCTAATAGCTGAGGATGAAAAGCAGCGCTTTCGCGACCGCATTCTCCCTATCCTTGCTGCCTCACGTGGTCCGGTTCGACAGCAGTTGCTGCAACTCATCCAGCGTATCCTACACTTCGATTTCCCTGGTAAATGGCCTAGTTTCATGGACGTCACTCTACAGCTTCTCCATGCCAATGACCCCCCATCGGTCCTTGCTGGCCTCCAGTGCCTTCTCGTCACGTGTCGCGCGTACCGATTCAAAGGAAACCAAGATACCGGCAGGGGAGAATTTGATAAGATTATCGAGGCTAGCTTCCCACGGCTTCAACAAGTCTGTAACGAATTGGTAAACCAGGAGAGTGACGAGGCTGGCGAGATGCTTCATATTGCTCTCAAGGCCTACAAACATGCAACATGGGTAAGTCTTCTTTAAGGATAGGCATGATCGTGGTATAATGCCCGGCGACTCGATTGTTGTGGCTGACTGGCTGCCAGCTTGAGCTTTCTAGCTACCTAAGGCAGCACGAAATAAATATAGGCTGGTGTACCATTTTCCTCCAAACCATCTCTAAAGCTATACCGGCCTCCGCTATGCCTGAGGATGTCGAAGAGAGAGAACGTCATCATTGGTGGAAGGCGAAGAAATGGGCATATTTCAATCTCAATCGCCTTTGGATTAGGTCAGTCATTCCTCATCCCCAACCGTTCAGTATGTCCTCCTAGGTTAGCTAATATCTAAAAGACATGGCAATGCACACGGTCTTACTACTAAGACCGATGAGTCAACCAAGTTTGCTAACGACTTCGAGACTACAATCGCCCCCGAAATCATGAAACACTACCTAACAGAAATCGAGAAATGGGTTTCCAAGACAACGTGGTTGAGCAAGCCTTGCCTCTCGTATACCCTTGTCTTCCTTGATGAGTGTTGTCGCCCTAAGTCTACTTGGGGTTTAATGAAACCACACCTAAACAATCTGGTTACTCATCTTGTCTTCCCGGTTCTGTGCCTCAGCGAGGAGGATGTTGAGAAATTCGAGGATGAACCAGAGGAATATCTGCACCGCAAACTTAACTTTTATGAAGAGGTTTCTGCACCAGATGTCGCCGCCACTAATTTTCTCGTTACCCTCACGAAAGTCCGCAGAAAACAAACCTTTGAACTACTCCAGTTCATCAACAGTATTGTTAGCGAATACGAGCAGGCCCCTGTTGACGGCAAAAATCACATCGCAAAGGAAGGCGCTCTGAGAATGATCGGCACCTTGGCACCTGTTCTACTCGGCAAAAAGAGTCCTATCGCTGACCAACTTGAATACTTCCTTGTACGATACGTGTTCCCGGATTTCAAGAGCCCACGGGGCTTCTTGCGTGCTCGAGCTTGCGACACCATCGAGAAGTTTGAGCAGCTTAATTTTAAGGATCAGAACAATCTTCTCGTCATATACCGCCACATTCTTGACTGTATGGCTGATTCAGACCTTCCCGTTCGAGTTACAGCGGCATTGGCTCTACAACCCCTTATCAGACACGATGCTATCCGGATCAGCATGCAGCAAAGTATTCCTACTATCATGCAGCAGTTGCTCAAGCTAGCCAACGAATGCGATATCGATGCACTTGCTAATGTCATGGAAGACTTTGTAGAAGTATTCGCCACGGAGCTGACTCCATTTGCGGTTGCCCTTAGTGAGCAACTGCGAGACACATATTTAAGAATTGTGCGCGAACTGTTGGACAAAAACGAGAGCCGCAACGATGATGATGGAGAGTACGGTGACTATTTGGATGACAAGAGCATTACAGCTTTAGGTGTGCTTCAAACTATTGGCACCCTGATCCTCACATTAGAAAGCACGCCAGATGTGCTTCTCCATATCGAGGCCGTGTTGATGCCGGTGATCCAGATCACTCTAGCAAATAAACTCTATGGTAAGTCCGCAGTAATGACGTATCAGTGTAACCTGGAAGATACTATACTCACAATTCTCACGTCCTAGATCTGTACAACGAAGTTTTCGAAATCATTGATAGTTGTACTTTCGCAGCTAAGGCCATTTCACCGACCATGTGGACGGCCTTTGAGCTCATTCATACAACTTTCAAGTCTGGCGCCGAGTTATACCTAGAAGACATGTTGCCCGCTCTTGATAATTTCGTTCAATACGGTGCGAGTCAACTAATTGAGAAGCCTGAATATATAGCAGCCTTATATTCTATGGTTGCAGACATGTTCCAAGACCAGAAAGTGGGTGGTGTGGACCGAATTTGTGCGTGCAAGCTGGCTGAGGCTATGATGTTGAGTCTTCGCGGTAGCCTCGACCAGTCTGTCACCGGATTTATCACCATGGCTATGACAGTACTCAATGGGCATGAAGTAAAAGTCAAGTCTTATAAGATTCATCTCATGGAAATGGTGATCAATGCTATTTATTACAACCCAGTCCTAACACTGGCAGTCCTCGAAGCTAAAGGGTGGACAAACAAGTTCTTCAGCCTCTGGTTTGGGAATATGGAACATTTTAGTCGTGTTCACGACAAAAAGCTCTGCATTGTGGCTATAGTTTCTCTACTCAGCATCGACCCTGACCAAATCCCCGCCAGTGTATCAACCGGATGGCCAAGACTTCTTCAAGGAATCACCTCTCTCTTCAAAACTTTACCTCACGCTATGAAGAACCGCGAGGAAGCACTAAAGGACGACTTCACCTTCGATCCGAGCAGTTACGATGTTGAAGATGAGGAAGAGTGGGGTGAGGAAGATGCTAACTGGGCTGCCGAAGGCCCAGACGAGGAACAGAATGACGCACCAGACGAGAGTACTGCATACCTTAATTTCCTCAACGAGGAAGCCCAAAAGTTCACCCAGCTCGAAAATCAGTATCATGATGACTCGGACGAAGAGTTGGGAGAGGATAGTGTGCTTTTGGAATCGCCGCTAGACAAGATTGAGCCTTATCAGCTGTTGCGTAGCGCTCTTATGAGTAAGTTCGACCTTGTGATCCGACATGTCAGTACTGCTATTAACCTTGCGACAAATAGAAATGCAACAGGAGACTCCTCAGTTCTACTCTGGGCTCACATCACATCTGTCCCCTGAGGAGCAGAGCGTCATACAAGGTGCCTTTAACCAAGCGGAAACCAATGCCCAGGCCGCCCTGCAGATGGCGGCAACTGCTGCTCAGAATTCTCAAATATCACAATCGATTATTCCTAATGGTGGGGTTAGTTAGGGGCGTGCCCACCTATTACTGCGCCGACAGCGCAAGGTGGAACGTGGGATATTTTAAAGCTCGCCGTAGCGACTCCCACAGTAGTGCAGTGGACAGACTTGAACAGTGTAGGGGGTGTAAAGCCTCCCCAGGGTTGGTTGTTCATGGTACGCAAGGGGTTGGTATGAAAACGAAGGCGATCAAACCAAGTTGTAACCGTTTGGGTATTTCGACGCTTCTCGCTCCAGAGTTTAGCGAGTGCACCGTGGGCCAGCATTCCACATAGCATAGGGTAGCTTAGATAGGTAGGTAGGACACAGCCTTGATGGAGTTTACGAGAGCGCATTACTTACGTTGTTCAATCATCCATATTCCGAGCTTGTCAGAAAAAGCAGGAGAAAAGAATCAGGGACAGAACCAACCACAAGCCAAGGGGATGACGACGAAGCACACGAGAGTGCCGAATTTAGCGTGGGAATGGTCGTTACAAGCGTACTAAAGACACAAGCAACGATCCAGAAGGAGAGGATGACAAGATTCTAGACCATGCAGACACTTATAAAATATCAACATGGCCCACAACACCGTGCACGAGAATTCGAGTGTGAGGTATCTGCTCTTTGAACCAAGAACTTGCAAGTCTCAGCAAGTCTCGTAATGGTGGGATCCGGAGCAGCGACTAGCCCATGCTCAACAGATCTTGTAACAAATAGAAGACAACTTGTTTCAGGGTGCGTAACTAGCACACTATCTCGCAATCATACCAGATGCTTCCTACCGATGGTGTGTTTAAAAGCAGAATCCCCCGGATTGGTCCTTCTCGACCTCGACCGACGCTCGAGCTGCCCCGTGCAAAGACCTAGTGGGCATGAAGGAAACCCCATATATAGCCGCCCAAGTGGCTTATCAAGACAGGATATAAGGGGTAGTTGGTTGTATTTCATAAGGGAGGGAGTCGGACAATGAATGCCTAGTATGTTGTGTTAGGGGTTGCTGCTTAAGCTAGTGAAAAGGCTGTAGCCGTATCACCATGCTTGAGCTGACAGTCTATCAGGTCCGTTGTTCACATTTCGAGATCGGATTACTAAAGGGGAAACCGTTGTGGATAGTCGGTCGCTAGTTACTAAGTTATACGCTTGCTGTTAGCTAGATGTAATTAACATGACGTGTAATATTCGTGGCTATGAAAGATTGAACATTTTATTACTACCAAGTGCTAGGATAACTTGTCGTGGTAGTGCCACTGTTCTACAGTTCTACTCGTTTATTTCTCGTAGGCGCCAGACACCCGGTTTTCTATAGGAGACTGTTGGACATTCGGGTGAAACTACCCTCACATCTCTCCTGAAATTCCTTCCTGTTTAGAATTACTACTACTAGACAATACGATGAAGAAGGTGAACAAGATATGTGAGCAAGTGCAGGACGTGACGTGCGATAGCTCCCTCTAGAACTAATGTATTGTGAGGAACGTCAAACTTAGTCATCACACTATACTTAATCGCAGAATCAATCACAAAGAGGTCACATAATAACATGCATGAGATACTGCGGTAATTGAATGTTACCTTCGGGCAACGATTTTCCAATAAAACTATTTAGTCACGTCCTATCCCAAATCTTACAAGCAGGCCCATCTCCCAGGACCCTACATCTTCTAGCACCGTCTCGCCAGCAGCAGCAGCAGCAAAAGCTTTTCCTTCCTTCCTGTCCTTCCCCTCCCTCCTTAAACA
>JAPESX010000451.1:0-18247 GCA_029590615.1 Nemania bipapillata | reverse complement strand
GGCCGAGGTTCAGCACGAGCTGGTTGCGCACGAGCGTGCGGTTGTGCGACCCCGAGTGCAGCACCCAGTCCGGGTGCGCGCGGTACAGGTCCGACGCCGGGTTCACCATCTCCGGCTCGAACCACAGCCCGAACTCCATCTTGGCCGTCGAGTTGGCTACCGTGATGGCGTTCACGTCGTCCACGTACGCGCCGAGCCCCTCGGGGAACTTCTTGGGCTGAGCGACCCAGTCGCCGAGGCCGAGCGTGTCGTTGTCGCGCGGGTAGTCGGTGCCGAACCAGCCATCGTCGTTCACAAACAGGGTACAGCCGAGATCTGCGGCGCTTTGTGCGAGTTCGACGAGGACAGTGTGGTTGTAGTCGAATCCTAGCCCTTCCCAGGAGTTTAGGAGGGCGGGTCGCGTTTCCCATGTGTGGTTCGAGCGTGATAGTTGGTTCTTGAATAGGGAATGCAGCGACTGGGACATGCCAGTGAAGCCAGTCTCGGAGTGTACGGAAACGACTTCAGGGGAAGTGAAAGTGTCGCCTGCCTCTAGGGGCCACGATAGATGCAATGGGTTGAGGCCGAGAAGTACTCGCACCCAGCCTGTCGACCATCGCTCAACATTGGCGGCGAATGATCCTGTGTAAAGGAGAGCATAGCCCGTTGCTGAGCCTTGAGACTCGGTCGTGGTCGGAGGGGCAAGCGCAAAAAATGGGTTATGGAAGTGCGAAGAGTAACCCGCAGTTGATCGGAAGCTGTGTGATCGAGGAATTAGCCAATGCCTAAGGAACTGCATGATCAAAACTTGGACTTACCCCTGTTCACCATATCCGACTGCACGTCTATTAATGTTCGCCTCATGAGCCCAATCTCCTCGGAGATCAATGAGGTCAAGCTCTTCATTGGGCATGTCAATGCTCCAACTGCTTGCTCGAAGCACGGTTGCAGTACTGTTTCCCTTGTTCGTGAGGCGAAAGCTACGGGCGATGGCGTTGTGTTGGGGGAAGATCGAGTAGTAAAGATCCGCCCCAATGGCAGAATACTCGTCATACAAGTGGACGATAAGCGTGGAAACATCTTCGTCATCACCGTATGTGGCTGGAAGCCCGGGAAGACCAGGTTTGCCGGACTGGACTTCATAGCCCGTGTACGAGAAGGCAGAAACCGTGGTTCCAGACGCGTGTTGAATATGGATCGCTGGCGTTCGGAAGTCGCCTCGTCCAGAGTCCGGAAACTCTCGAAGCCGGTAGGTGTACGCACCACCCCATCCATTCATGTTAAGCGCGCTTTGGGGAACAGTCTCAGCGGCGTACCCGCCCCAGTGATCATGAATCAAGTCCAACGTCAAAGGGTCGACATGAAACTGGTATGAGATACCGGACGAAGACAGGGAGAACGAGGGCGCAGGGCCATCTTCCACAGTGATCCCTGCCGTCAATTGGTCAGAATGCGGTCGTTAATTGAGCTTAACACAATAGAATCGTGTGTCCTCGGAAACATGAAAAGTAAACCGGAAAAATAAGATTCTTACATTTCACACTGGTCTGACCCAGCGCCCAAGCCGGGAACAGGCACAGAGCTAGCCTCGTGGCGACCATGATGGGCTCTATTACGGCCTCAAAGCTTTCCCTCACGCTGGGAACAGGGACAGGTTGGAGAAATTTCCATTCACCGAAGATCGAAGCAGGCCACCGAGGATTTATATGTGCTTCTCCGCACGCACGGGAAATCCTACCATACCAAGCCGACATAGTCGGTCTATTACGTTATGGTAGCTACGCCGAAGATGCGGATCGTCAGGCCCGATTCCCCTCTCTAGCCATGAAGCTCTTGTGCGCTCGGAGATGATGTTGACCGCTTTGGTAGCATCGTCGAAACTTAGGTCGAGCTTCTCCACAATCTCCGCATTCGCGAGGCGTGGCGACAGGGGAACGTCGCGTGCGGGGGAGCTCATCGCGGACCTGAGCTCTCCGAAATAATCCATCTTCATAGGGACGTCTGCACTCTGTTACCAGCATAGAATCGCCAGCAGAGAAGGACGCCATCAAGTCTGGAACGCTGGTGCTGGCTGCGCAATTGCGCGTGATGAAGCTGCGATGCCCTCCTCCTGTTCGACACCTCTGCCGACATGAGATGGGGCTGTTGTTGGGGTCATCACAAGCTATTCTGTACACAAGACGCTTGTCGTTGGTCTAGCGTTGGTCGTAGGAACTTAAAATGCTAGCGGCGAGGAGAGCACGCGGGGTAAAGGAGGAACGAACGAATGGATTGGTTGAACAGGTCGTAGGAAGGTACGGATCGGATCTTATACGTCTTATACGAAGAGCCGGCGCACTCTATAATGGCGCGCATTATACCTATGCGTTAGGCATTGAGTTGGGGTTTGATGACGCAAGTACGCAGCAGCCATTGAACCCAGAGATCTCATCCATACTTGTAGTAGATCTCATACAGTAGGTAGATCTGCCATGCAGGACGTCTTCTGCGCTCTACCAGTACTTACACGGAAAAGACAGGGTAATGGCTAATACAGAATACAGCCAATCAATTGGCCTGCACTTCGACTTGTCAGCAAACATAAGCCTAATCCAACGCATTACAAAAAAGACAAAAAGGAAAAAAAAAANAAAKGGTTTTATCATACAAGCATATTCAATAGCAGCCGCCTAATGCTTATTATACGGGAAAGGTTAACCTCATAGTTAGTACAGAAACACGCACGCATACGGAAATGCTCTGCCTAGTGTGGACTTGATCGACAAGTTTCTAGCTAGCTCACATGCCGAGATCGTTTCTTCTAGTTTTCGGTCCGTTTCGCTACACACATGAAGCTGTTGCAACCTGAAATTCCTCAAGTCTGGCCATATCTAGCCTACTTCTCCTGGTCCTCGCATACAACATCTGGGCATAGAGTCCCGTTCACCGGACTGGATTCGGAGGTTCACCGCTTGTTCTCGCACAGAAAACTTTTCCAGAGCGAGTGTGAGTCTGGCGAGACCGGAAGGGTTGTTTTGTCCGAGGCAGAGGGGTTCTTTATCTACTTGATCTATGGATTTTGCTAGATGAAGAGAGTGGGTTTCGCTTGTTGTGCCTCCATCCCAGTTCCCGGTTCTTGATTCTACTTTGTTTCGGACCAGTACCCGGCTACTTAACACAGTGACATCGTCACTGGGGCTTTCGAAGATGATCCCGACCCTAAGCTGACGAAGATACGGATGAGGATAGATGACTACGTCGTCATACCCACGCATGTGAAGCACGCTTCCTAGTACCAGAAAGATGAAGGGCTCCATCTTTCGATAAGCTCACTCCCGCATAATACATCACCATCTGCGAGTTTACCACGGGAATAGGACACGAAAAGCTATCAATGAAGAAAGATAAGATAAAGGGGGAGATGTCAGGACCCGCGACAACACCCACAATTAACGAATGATCCAGAAGATGAGAAATTAAAGGTAACTTGTATAGCCCCGCGCCCCATATGCCCTCTAGTTCGGAATTAACATCCTAGCATGAGGCCTTCCATTAAGGCCTAATCGTCTTCTTCGTCGCCGAACGCTTTTACTTGCACGTTTACTCTGAAATCTAAAAGCGTGAGCATTCTGTGCTCGGAGAATCTCGCTACAACATACGCAGGTGGCAATATCGGCAGTGGATCAGGAAGACATCACGTCACCCTACAGTACGGCAATAGATAGGCAAGGCCGCCACGCCGGCCTGCCGCATGTCTCACGGGAAAGAGGAGGAATGAAGAACTGCTATTCGGCATACCTATTCCGGACTAGCCGGTCCTTCACGATGTGAGTGACAGGTCGGTGGGGAGGCGAGAAATTGAACCTCATTATCAGTAGGGGATATCGCCCGGGTACCACGATGATAGAAGATCCATTCCTCAATCTTATTCTTGAAGCCCAACCTAGCGCCAAATTATCTAGTGTACAATGTAGGGAGACTCCTGGCCGTTGATGCCCAGAGGGGCGGGAAGAAACCGGCACTAGGAGGTTCGAGACTATTAGACCACGGAGCTTCAAAACAAAGTGCAGAGTAGCGCATGGTCAGTATCCATTTCCCGCTTCCAAATATAGGCAATAACGCTAAAGTCCCGGCGCTGCACAGATTTTTCGCAGCCCTTGATTATTTTCTTCTCTTTGCGCCGTGGGGGTTACAAGGGCAATGTTTTTTTTCCCCTACGCTCAGGCTTTAAGTGGACTTGCAAGCTATTACCTGGCACAGCGATTTACCTAGGTATCGTTGCTCGGGAAATTTGACAACCTTGGCTAAAAGGAACATAGGTATGTTGAAACGCTCCTTAGGCATACTCTGCATGAAGTGAATGTATGTGTATAGTGTAGGCCTGTCTATTTCCATACTCTTAAATAATCTGGTTAGATTACTTAACTACTAAGTACCGTACAAGATCTAAGTACAACTGCATAACTCGCCAACCCTAGTTTGCGCGTCGTTGTTGGCGCTTGTTGGCTAAGAAAGAGTTGATTGTATAAGAGTATTTCTACGGTGATAGATGCCTAAACGATCGATATATACATACTTGATCTTAAGAGATCTAAGGGCGGCGCGATTCTTCCCAAGTATAGGTCTAGTATTACTATTAGGAAAGCTGGCTGACCGGAGGCGGCTCGTCTAAAACTTAACTAAGTTGACGCCATAAATAAACTAGATAGACCACCAAGATATACATAGGCTAGCTGGCTGGTCTGAAGCCCGAAGTGTCTGGCTGCATGTGAAAAGTTTGACAATGCTTCTTATCATCACAAATGGGTGGTGAAAAAATCCTATAGGTTTTTTCCTCGCCCGCTTACACACTAGACCCTCACACCATGTCTATATCTCGTTCAAACGAAGCGATAGAAGCAGGTTATCATAGCCAATCGTATGCCAAAGATCATATCCTGCAGCTAGGAACGCCACTGCCGTGTTCCATGCATGGCTCGTACATGCAGCTGAGGTAATATAGATAATAGGCATGTTAAGCACTCCAGGGTGGTGTGTATAGAATATGTTATTTTGAGCCATGTTATAGTAGGTCGTGCACCTAAGGTAGGTGGTAGGTATGTAGATACTGTAGGTACCGATAGCATGCATGCATACGCCCTGAGCTTTGACCCGAGCAGCTAGTCTAGCGAGCACTCAGCCATGTAGGTACTGTCGATCAGATCCCGGTGGGGACCATTAAACAGGTTGCATGAAAAAGCCGCTCTCTTCGGAACACTGCCCCTGCATATTCTCTGCGGCTCTGGAACCAATCCAACACGTGGACAACACTCCGAGTTGATTCCTATCTATCTACAGAATACGTCTCGATTGTGATCCTGGCCACGGCCTGACATACCACTCTTACTGATATGATATGCCGGGCTTAACCGACCTCGTTGTTTGACCTCCAAGCTATCACTGAACAATATCGCGGCCGGCCGCATCTGCCGNATGCCGATCTACTATACTAGGTACATACTGTGCCATACGCACAAACATAACAGGTGCCATTGAGATCCGCTCCCCCTTCACCTAGTGTACCATATCACTATCACCATTACGTGTCGTGCCTTGTGCAGGCAAGAAGCAAAGCAAACCCAGATCCTCCTGGTTCCTCGCTTCTCGTATCGAGAACGCGTAGACGGACGGCGCCGTTCGTCGCTCCACCCTCTCGCCGCCGGCCTGGATATCAGTAATGAGCAATTCTGCAGTGAAATGGGCCAGACCATTTGAGTTTATATTTTGGTGGAGAAGCTAGATAAGACTTACGCTACCTTAGGTACCTACATACATGTATTTACCTAACCTACCTAGCTTGTACATACATCACGGTAGGCGGGTTAGGTGGAGCTGCAACCTCTGAGGTGCTCCCGTTCGTTACTTTGGATGACTCCTTTCCTCCCTGAAAATCTGGGAACCTGGAATCATGCGTCCGCCAATCGCCTTCAAATTTCTAGGCTAGAATGACGGCTAGACTAGGTATCACAATGAGACCCTTCCCGGTACCTATACTACACTACCTAGTTTTTATCCTCAGTCGGAGCTTGTCCATTGACCCACAAACCCATCCACCATGATGTGGCCAGTATAACGGGAAGGCGAACACTTAGGTCGGGTCCGCATCAGCCAGATATACCACCTAGGATGGAGTATTTGAAGAAGCTTTCAAGTCAACCCAAGTTCAATTTGCCTCTAGTCTACCTACCTAAGGTATAGCTCCTGCACAACTCACCTATAAGTGCTCTTACAGGGTAGACATTCTTTGTCGATCGCTGTTTACGTACATCTATAGTCATATTCAGAACTCTATCCTTTATCATCTGCGTCATTCCCATTCTTATCTACTCTTTCTCTTCCGGGCACTTCTAGTATTGACTCAGCTATTGCTTGTCATACTGCTTTCCTAACCAACCTGTGATACGAGAACTAAAACATACACCAACTTACCTAAGAGCATCAATTCTAGCCATCAACGGTTTGCCAAGGGCCGCGCGAGGATTCTCGCGCACGGCTACGTCCCCTACGCCGTGAATAGAGATTTCTGTCTCTTGTTTTTCTTTCTTTGAAAATTATTGTTTTCAAATATCATAAGAATTTCGGCAATATGGACGACGAACACCAAACTTCTCCCGCGGATAGCCGCCCATCCTCGGTCGGCTCTTCGGAGGAGGCCCAGAGCACTACGCCCCCTGAAACCGGTGGTACAACTAAAAAAGAGAAGGGACGAGTGCGTTTTAATAGTACGGCTGATGTCGAGCGACCGGTGTTTGTGCAACAATCGACGATTCCGAAAGAATCCGGGGATATAGCTCCGAGGCCAAAACTTAAGCCTAGGCCGTCAGTCTTACGTGGGAACTCCTATAACTCGATGATGAGTCTTCCAGAAGAGGGCGAGGAACACGACCCGAGCTCTGAGGTGGCCATATCCGCTCGCGCCGCCCTTGAGCGTGCCCAGCATGTCGCTGCTACGGTTCGCGAGTCTCACTCCGCCCCTGGGTCAAGAAGAACATCCGTCGATTCCGATACGAATGAGGCACATGATGGTCAGGAGCATCGACCTAGACGCCAGAGTATTCGCCTCCACGATCTTAACGTAAAGTTAGCCAATTGGCAGTTTAATAGACGCGGGAGTGAGCGCGGCAATGAGCAAGAGAAGCCTAGTTCGGATCAGTCACGGGCTTTAAAGACGGAGGCTTATAATCTTGTCCGATCCCATACTCTACGACATGGGCGGTTTGATTATGTGCAACCAGTCCCTCCCGGGACCGCTGAAATTCCTTCCGGTGTTGCCACTCCAACTGAAGAAAGAGACGCGGAACTTTATGTGCCTCCGCCTCGCCAGTTCCGTGGAAGCACATTGTCCAATCTTTTAATGCTCTACAAGCAGTCCGACGACTACCCCCCTAGCTATCTACAAAGTCAAAGGTCAGAGTTTAGTGAACCCACCACACCAGGATCCTCTGGTACGGCCACTCCAACGCGGAAAAAATGGTACGACAAAAATCGTTCAACAGATACACTATCGAATCTCGTGGAGGCCTCTGCACGCCTAGCTGCTGTTGCACCTGCATCGCCCACCTCGGAAAAGCACACTTCAGAAAAGCGGCCGAAGCGACCAAAGTACAAACGAAGTCCTAGTTCTCGCCTCCTAAAACTAGGTCGTCCACGGATAGAAGATGAGATCCGTATCACGATCAATATCGCCGAAACTTTAAGCCGTCAACGTTACATTATTAAAATGTGCAAAGCTCTCATGATGTATGGGGCTCCGACACACCGTTTAGAAGAATATTTGACTATGACGGCAAGAGTACTGGAAATTGACGGGCAATTCCTTTACTTGCCGGGATGCATGATTATATCCTTCGATGACAAGCAAACGCATACGACCGAAGTAAAAATTGTGAGAACCCATCAAGGAATTGACCTGGGAAAACTGAAAGACATCCACGAAATTTATAAGAATGTGCTTCACGATATTTACAGCGTCGATGAAGCTATAGATAGAATTTCCGCTATTATGGCTGCGAAGGATAAGTTTCATCCTTGGCTTCGAGTACTCGTTTTCGGCTTGGCCAGTGCGGCCGTCGCGCCCTTCGCATTTGGAGGGCGATGGATCGATTTACCTATTTGTTTCCTTCTCGGGTCGATGGTTGGCGCATTGCAGATCATTGTAGCTCCAAAGTCGGCCCTTTATAATAACCTGTTCGAGATAAGTGCCACCATCTTGACCAGTTTTCTTGCGAGAGCATTTGGGAGTATAAGAGGCGGAAACCTGTTTTGCTTTTCCGCCCTGGCCCAAAGTTCCATAGCTCTAATCCTTCCTGGATGGTTTGTCTGTAAGTTGTCCTTTACTCTATCACATAGCTCCTACTAATTCATGTATATAGTAAGTTCGGCGCTCGAATTGCAATCCAGGGCCTTGGTGCCAGGCTCGATCCGCCTTGTGTACGCCATCATCTATTCGCTGTTTCTCGGTTTCGGTATTACTGTTGGAACCGTTCTGTATGGGTTAATCGATTCGAATGCCATATCCGCGACGACTTGCTCCAACACTATGAACCCTCACCTCGCCTTCATTTTCGTGCCCTTGTTCACTATCTGCCTAGCAGTTGTCAACCAAGCCAAATGGAAGCAACTTCCTGTCATGGTGGTTATCTCTTTCGCTGGCTACTTGGTGAACTTCTTCAGTTCCCCAAAGTTTAGAGCTGCTCCCCAGATCGCAAACACACTAGGTGCCTTCACCGTCGGTGTTCTCGCCAACTTGTATTCCAGACTAAGGCATGGGGTTGCGGCTGCTGCACTATTACCAGCGATTTTCGTACAGGTGCCCAGTGGTCTAGCGGCGACGGGAAGTCTTCTAAGTGGTCTCAACGCCGCCAATCAGATTAACAATAATAGCCAGCCCATCGACGGGACACCTTCGGTAAGCATAAATGCATAAGAATATGGTGACCCCAGTTTTACTCTTTACTGACATCACATTTAACAGGTTCCGGTCGACGGCACCTCCGGCAATATTAGTGACGTTGTATACAATGTTGCTGGATCGATGATACAGATCGCCATTGGTATTACTTTAGGTTTATTCCTGAGTGCTCTTATTATCTATCCTCTCGGTAAACGCCGCAGTGGGCTCTGGACGCTATAACCATGCATTTCACAGTTTTTTTCATTGTACTCGTTCAATCGCTTCAACATGGCGAAGGCGTTGAGGCGTTTGATGCATTTCACGGGCGGTTTTGGGTATCGAAAGCATAGCAATATTACCAATAGAATTAAAAGCATATAAATAGGCGGTAGAGGATAAACGGTGCGGGATTAAAAAAAAGGATACCCTGATTAGCTCACAAGGACGAAACAACCATACAGGGGGCCTATTGCGTCGCCCATCACATCACAGACGAATACTTATTTCCTTCGTTGGTGAGAAGATAATATAATAGTAATTGAAAACAACCTTGTCTTTAAGTTTTCTAGTGAGGTATTTTGCATTTTCTTTGAACTACTATCCTCGTCTAATTTGACCCTTGATGCTCTCTATACGATCAATCCCTGCTACCGTAGTATACCATTATCGAATAGATCGGGGAGAACAATCAGGTATTTCTAGGGATTTTATTACTAATGGGGTCTAGAAGCTGTCATATGAAGTTGATGGGAATACTATTAGGTAAGTGCCTATTTGAGTAGTGTCCTGTAGTCGGCGATCGGATATGCCCTACTCTTAGGTCATACCTATAGTGCATAGAACGGTTAGGTCAAGGCAATATTGAGTTTTCAAATCGCGTTGGTAGTCCATAAGTCCATCAACCTACCTAGTCTTGGCCGGAGACAAGCTATTCTAATAGATGGACAGTATCAAAGTATAGTCTTTGCCATTAACCCCGGACCGAACTCCGACCCCCTTAGGCCTCTCTAAAGATTGAACAGATGGACTCTTGGGTTGGTCTCCCAATTTTACCTTTCCCAATATTTATTTAAATCATACACACGCACGATCCACCACCCTTGCATTGCAATTGGTATGGTATTCTCCGGCCTAGATACGTCACCCTCCTCCTCGTCAATGATATCACAATCCTCTTAAGATTATATATTCGTTTCCCCCTTGGGTCTTAAGATCTACTTCGTAATTCAATTTTTTAAACAAAAAATAGACATTCTACCCCTGTGAGATATACTTGCAGGATCACCGATATCGACCGTACTAGTACCACCAGCAGTGTCTTACATAGAATAGTCTCACCGCGCGATCTTCCTCGGCAGTATACCTACAAGACTATTATATGCCATTATCCTAGTTGAAATATTCTCGTGGAGTTTAAAGTATGATTTAGGGCACTCTCCAGTTGGTGGGTCATGCTGATTGTTAGATCTATGAGCCGTATTAGATGAGCTACGGTCCGACTCATTATAGGCGTAATACACTCCGAGTGGCTGATTAGATACAGGTACAGAAACTAATGATATCAATGACTATGGTGAGTGGTTCTAAGATATAATAAACTACCGAATAATTGTAACACCAAGCACTGGTCATCTCAAATAATCAACTTGCAGCACTATGCTATAATGTTACTATGAAAGAAGACCGGATATTTGATCATCTGTAGCTACTAACGCGTAGCTTTTAGCCCTAGTCATAGAACCCGAGTTAGCTAACCAATTGGTGTTAACGGATTTGCCATCTAGTTGGATAGATACCGGCAATAGGGTCCATACCATCAATTTCGATGCCGCTCCGTTCTGTAAAAGCAAAGTAACTACTTGCACTCGGGGAAAGCCTAACGGGGCCTAAAGGAGACAACCCTCAAAAATATACACTGTGAAATCCTAAAAATACAACACTATAATATAGGTATTATAGCCTAAGCTTTCCTATGCAACTCAATAGAGATTAACATCACGAAATCTCCAGGAATTTCATTATAGAATAATATTTTTTTTGGTATTATTGACTATAGATAGGTCTGCAGTAAAGTAGACATATTGGAAGTTGCTCTTGAGCAGGTATCTAGGAGGTATGTAGAGGTATCAGGTACCTAATCTACATTTAAATGTAACTTACGGGGTTATGAATTTACACAACAAATGGTTCTCCTGGGGCCTGTAGTCTAAAGTCATAAATATTTAGGTAGCTTCTAGGTAAAAGTAAATGTATGACAAGCACGCGCTATTTTCTAATAATTGATTCTTGTACTCATTATATCTTAATAGTAAGGACATGATATCTCATTATCACTATGCTAGCTCACTAGAAAGCTAATAGGGCCGTTCCTGTTACCGGATTGCGCTTGCTCGATCTTGACCTTACAATCTGTCGATCCCAAACCTCAATGCCTAATTCCAAACACCTAGCAGGTGCGGTGACAGCTACTGCATTTGCAGTAGTCTTCGTACTACGTCATATTATCAAAGCACGAAACTATAGATCTAAACGGGTTCAACCGATAGAGGAGCGTGTGCTCATCCTCGGGGCATCCAGTGGTCTCGGCCGCACGCTCGCAAGGCAGTATGCTGCACGCGGTGCTAGAGTGTGTGCGGTAGCGCGACGGAGCGAGAGGCTTGCTATAGTTGCGCAGGAGTGCGGCAACCGATGCCTACCGTTCGTTGCTGACCTCACCGAGGCGGCGGATATGGAGCGACTCCGGGCACAGCTGCTGCGACAATGGGGCGGACTCGACACGCTGCACGTCTGCGCGGGCGTTTCCGCCGTGCAGCCCGTGATGGCGCTGACCGGTGTCAGTTCCGGCGATGAAGATCCCGATGCCGTCGGCGTTCAGCTTGCCGCCGAAATCGCAGCTCGGGCAACACAGGGCAATTTCTTTGGGCCTCTCATCGCTGCGATAACATTCATTCCGATGATGAAGCGCACTTCGGCTTCGCCCGCCATCTTGCTCGTTTCGTCGGTTGCTGCTATTGTGCCAGCCCCCACACGGGCTCTCTACGCCGCCACGAAGGCTGCCTCTCTGTTATTGTATCAATCCCTTGCTATCGAACACCCGGAGATTGCGTTCACGTGCATGCTGCCTGCTACGATCGAGGGGAATTTTCGGTCTTCGGCTGTTGACGCGGATCCGAGCCAGAAGCTAGATGAAACCAACAAGAAGGGCCTTAGACTAGACTATGTTGCTAGCAGATGTGCCGAAGCAGTGGATCAGGGGCTACGAGGCAATGTGGTGATACCCTGGTTCCCTTTTGCTATAGCACATCACCTGTATTACATCTGGCCCTCGTTCATTGAAAAACAGGCGAGAAAAAAGTACAACTTCACGACGTGAAGACGAGGCCCGGACGCCTTCGGGCGGTTGGCCCATTGTTACATTGCTACGACCCCTAGTTGCAACTTTCCTGGGCGTGGGTAACATCGGCGCCTCCTTTCATTGAAAATATGGATATATTACCTGTTGCAATATATCACACCACGTCCACTCATTCGACAGATACAACGGCCATGGCAATACTATGAACCCAGCTAGCCAGGAAAAAAATGTAACATGGATATAGATCCTAATTTACATAAGAGAACGCGCTGGGTACCTCTCTGGGCATCTCACTGTCTCAATTAATAACCGCCGAAGTAACAGTAGGAAGTGCCGCGGTGGGTCAGTGAACCGGTGAGCCTCAAATGCATGGCATTTGTAGGACGCGCCCTAGCTCGGTGAGCTTGCCACTCGAAAACTTCTCGTAATGTTCTCCATGTAAATAGGATGGCGTTTACTTTTGACATGTGACAATGGTGGAGAGTATTTTACTGGTAGATACATATGTAGCTCTTGCTTAGGTAGACTAATCCCTTTCCGGAATCCCACCTCCCTCTAATTGGAAGGGTGGGACTTGCCGCATGCCTACTTAGGTAAGGTACTACAACCAGTAGTTAGGTTTTTGCACTCATGTGCTAATGTCACTATATAGCTACTAGATATACCATATCAAGAAGCGTCTCGGCAAAAGTTGTTAAATTACAACTATTGATTAATATACTTCTCACGAGCAATACGAAGGCGTTTTACGTATAACCTAGGTACTTTTGAGTGGCGAAGGGCCGTGTCAGCACCTAGGTATCATAAATGATAGGGAAGTACGTTATGCAGCCGAGGTGTTAAAGTAGAATCCTTTCATGAACTATTCCAACCCGCAATTGCGAATATGATAGTTCTTTCCAATCTTGGACTGGCTTGGTCGGCATCTTAGTGTGTCACTTTATTTTGCGCTGCAAAGTTTGACTAATGCTTGGTTTCAGTAAGATTCCGTATGCCATAGTATCAATATGGCGTATACTACTTAAGGTAAGGGAGCACTTCGCGGAATGATAAGAGCTTGATGTAATGTGGATGGTAGGTTTGGATTTGCGATCGCTATACTGTGCCCTTCACCTGTTTTACTTCTTGGAGGCCAGCATAAGCAATAGTTAGCGACAGTGAACATGCCCAATTAAAACGAAACAAAGCGAGGGAATATCGCAGAATTATCATGAATTATAGAAATAACGGCACGACTTACCTAGCGCCGATCTTACTGTAGAAAGGAAGAAATTTTATTGTGACGCTTTCATTGCATACAATGAATGTAATAAGTATACTTACTTACCTACCCTTCAGACTTTCACATGCCAGAGACAGGGGTAAAGATAGCGAAATGAGTGGGGATAGGTGGGCTTGAGGCCTGTCGAGTTGGGTCTACTACTTCACCACAGAAACATACGATAGCGCCTGATGGGTCTTGCGGTAGGCACTAGCTGGCTGGCAGGTTACACTCCGTGCAGAAGCTAAGCCTCTTATCTGCCTATACCTATGCGTAATGTAGGCAGGTATGTGGTGTAGTGATCCACTGGAAGCTCGAAAGCTGTTGATCGAACTCCACTGCAGCGTGGCCGGCAAGGACCACTGTCGGATTATTCAGGAGCGCTGCCAAGTTCCAACCAATGACTTCATCGGTCGCGTAGATTGCATATACCCATGCCTATGTCCACTCGCCCGTCGCAAAGGGTCCATCCCACCGTCACAAGTTCGCCAATGCTAATGCTAATGCCTCAAGGGAGCAGGTACAGTAGGCACCTAACCGACAGGAACTTGCGACTATCAATCGTCGCTGGATCCTCGGGGAGGGACAAAGCACATGCGAAACAAGTGGGTAGAGAGACAACACACTATCAAAGTAAGTGCACATACGTAAATAGCTATTTTTCTCTTATAAGCTAGGTACTGTACCTACATCTTCCACCACCCTGGTACTGGTCTGCCTCTGATTCCGGAATAAGTACCTTGTGGTGTGCACATCTAGTTTTCGGATTTAGATTCCTACTCCTCCTCTTCCCCTTCATTCTCTCGTGCCCTCGTATGCTAGTCTATAGCATTCCTACATACCTGTGAATATAATACAATCAGTAAGTAAAACAGTCAATCTTATTCAATTTCACAACTTGAACCCCCTACATTCCCTGTCCAAAACCTCTTGTCTCTCGTTTGTCTCTCCTTCCTACCTTTAAACTCTGATCTTCTTGCTCTCCTCCACAGCCTGATACTTCATCAAGGCTATTGCATCTCTCCACCCAAACGTTCAGTTCCGTTTGGCTTTACTATCCCATTGTCCTCTGTGTATTCGAGTTCCGCATTCTAGTTACTGCGTCTTATCGGCGGCTGTCAACATTAGCCTACTTGTCCCCGGCATAAGCTTGCCTCGGTGTGTTTCTTTTTATTGAGTTTCATTTAGACTTTCCGGCTTGTCGGACATTTTTATCTTGATAATTAGCTGTCTGGTATTCTAACCTCATCCGTAGCGCGCATTGTTCTTATTTACACCGAAACCTGCCTTTGTGTGTTCACGATGGCCCCTCAAGTTAATGGCGAGGTCCCTCCCTCATCGGCGACTCTATCGGTATGTCTATAATCTTTTTTTCTTCCCTCAGCGACTAGTGACTAAGTGACATTCAACTGACATGACTATGTTTTAGCATATCATCGGCTACCCTGTCATCAACGACGGTATCACTTATTTCAAGAAGAACCCTTATGGCCAAAAGTCCATAGAGCTGGGCGATTCCGCTTACCAGACTTTCGCCAAGCCCATTCTGCCTTATCTCGACAAGCCGTACCAGTATGTTTCGCCTTACGTCAAGAAGGCCGATACCATTGGCGACGATGCGCTGTCTAAAATTGATGAGCGTCTCCCTGTTCTGAGGAAGCCTACAGATGAGCTGGTGTCGGACAGCAAGGCAATTATCTTCTTCCCTGTCCGTAAGGGCTTGGAAACCAAGGGCTACGTTCTGGACGTCTACAACTCTGAGTATAAGAAGGTCGGAGGAGACGGACTAGTAACGTCCGGCAAAGCTCTAATATCAACTGGTCTTGTCGTCACATCGGTGGCTCTCACTTGGGTTGGCGATATCCTGCGAGCTGGCAAGGTTCAGGCAAAGGAGGCTACCAGCGATATGTCTCACTAGACTACCAATGAAAAACCGAGAACATGTTGAGAGTGGGCTGGACTCTCTACTCTATGACGGAGTCGAATTTTCCATTATACCCTCGAGGTCGTCGGTTTGCCAGTTCCTCAACAAGAGTATGGATGTTTGCAACGTCAGCGGAAGCGCAAAGGTTAGCTCTCCCAACAGCATAGAGAGTTTGTCGCAACTTGACATTTGGCATTGTTCTAGAGTGGATATCGGGTATCGGCGTTAGATTGTATTTTAACCTTTCCACTTTATGCTTCAGTTTCTACCTCAGGAGACAATGAGTTGAGAGCAGGCGTGCATGTATATATGAATCGGTATGGTTTGGCAGAGGACCGCAGCAGGGTCACACTACATGGTCCAGGAAGCGACAGGTTCCATTCCCTTTTTTTTTTTTCGCATTATCCAAAAGCCAATGGATTTTTAAAACTATGAACCTGATCACTTTCATTACGAGGTAGTAATGTCACACTGACGTAGTTGTCTCAGCAGACTGGTCCGTAACTCAATTCGTTGATTATTGAGGCTTTAGGTTAGATGTGAGAAATTTCTGGCATTAGCTGATCTTCCAGACGAAGAGTAACCAGACGAAGAGTAACACATGTTGGCAGTGGTACCTGCTTAAAAAGCAAAACGCATCTTGGTGGGGAAAACAAGCTGGCAGCTGCCAACAGACGGTAACATGCATCATTCGAGGTGGGATATTGGCCTAGCAACCAAGTCTCCACGTAGGCACAGAATAGTAAACATACATACCTAAGTAATTTAGGCTGCTGAGCTGCACAGCTACTACCCTTCCTCCAAAACAATTTTATATGCTCTGGGCAAGCACCAGCAAACTTACAAACCTATAACACGACAAGCCTAATTTGTACCTGTATATACTTTGGTGAAATAGGGAATTATTCTTTCCAGCAGGAAATCGCACACGCCTGCTTCGCATCTACAATCTGGCGCGAGCCACCGACCAAAACATCAAGATGGAAGACGTCGAGAGCTTACATGATCCACCGGGCGCCTCTGCGACACCTCTGCAGCCCCTATCTCCCGATCGTGCCAACCACCAGAACCCAATGCTCGCCTCCCTTCGGAACAATGCCCAGCGCGACAGCGACGTGCATGACAAGATCCGACAGTTCAACAGCCTGTCGCATCTTCCCCCGAACGCCGCATCCATGTCGAAACAGCTTGAGAGAATGACGGCTGATGCTGCGCTCAAGCGCGCCATGGTGGGCAGGGAGGAGGCGGAGACAGAGATGCGCAGGTATAGAGAAGAAGCCCGGGCTCTCCGCAGACAAGTAGACGAGGGCCGTGAACGAGAACGCAAAGTGGGAGAGAGATTGGAAACAGTCATGGTACGTTCAGAAACACCATACTGACACGTTGAACCCGACTAGCCCTCAGTGCTAATACCGTTTGATTTTTATAGGAGAGCTACGGGAGAGCCAAAGAGACCTACTCGCATACTCAAGCAATATGGGAAAAAGAAATTCGACGAGCCCGTAAGGAAACCTTCAAATCACAATCAACCATCGTCAAGCTGCAAGAAGAGCTCAAAGCCGCACGAGTCGCCTCTAAGTCGGCTGAGGAGTGCCTCGAGCGTGAGAGAGACCTTAGCAAGGCACGAGAACAAGAGGCGTTTACTGCCCGCTATCAATTAGTGGGCTTACAGCAGGAGCTCGACAAGTATCAGGAACGGATCACATTCCTTGAGGAGGAACGGGATGCCTTCAAGGCTGCTGCCAAGACGGAGGAAGTTGCCAGAATAGCAGCCGAGGGACGCCTCCCGCTACCCCCAGAGGATCCTGATAGCGAGTTTGCTTCTCCTCGAAAGAGCTTCCAAGGTCGGGAGTCGTTATCGACCTTCGAGATAGTGTCTTCGGCCGCGACTGAAGATGAGATCGAAGAGCTGACACGACTCTGGCAATGGGAGAAACAGAGAGCCGATCGAACACAAGAACATGTTGAATTCCTTCAGGCCGAGTTTGAGCTGCACCGCTCCCAGCTAAAGTCTCCTAAGCGTCGAAGTACAGTCCTGTCTCCCCGTAGAGAGCGACCTGGTCCAATCGAGATCGTCGATCCATCAGATCTCGTTATACTAGGTAGAGACACCCAACCAGGCCACTCCCCACCATCTACCGAAATAATCCAGCTAGAACCTGAAGAAAGGTCAGAAGTCCCTGCCGAATCACAAGTAGTTAAAGCCCCAACAGGCGATACCCAGGAGGAGCCTGAAGAACACCCGGAAGAGCCGGAGCGAAAGAAACCCCGACGCAGCACTATATTTGTCCCAGCTGAGGGTATTTTTCGCACAATCTCTCAGCAGGAATTAGAGGCCATGGAACAGGATAATGGTGGTGATGAGGACGAGGCGACACTAGAACCCCCTACGCCCGTAGATTCGCATTCACATCCCGATCCTCCTCGCTATGCTCGGACTCCTTCAGTCGAGCCCCCGTCATTTGCTTTGATGGCCCAGGAGCGAACCTCCCTACTTTCGCTCCTCAACGCACCACGACAAAGTGAGGTAAATTACGCGTTTAATATTCCTTGCACGACCGGCGATGTCTCATGTGCTATAGATGATGACACCTCAATGACGGAAGCCAATGAGTCCCCTGATTCCCAAGTTCCTACGGAGGCTCCATCCGAGCCTTATACATCCGCCTCGTTCTACACCATGACGACCACAACGACCGTTCCCATCCAAGATGAAAATGTGAAGCTACACTCAGTTCCCCTTGCCATAACACATGGGCGGGCACCGTCTTTCGACGTCAACAACCCAGCGCTGACACCGACCATGACGCGCGAGCA
>JAPESX010000450.1:0-18264 GCA_029590615.1 Nemania bipapillata | reverse complement strand
GTGTATTCTATTCCCGAGCTCGCTTTCCGTGATCAACACCTTCCTTTCAGTTCCTAGTCTCGTGATTGTGATATCTAGACCTTGAGGCATACCATTCCAGCTAAGACCCTTGCTGCATGCCTCCTGAATCTTTAGACTTGAAAATGCCCCTAACAGTACCAGGCACACTGTAAACATAGGAGCCGGGGCTTGATATGGATAGATACTTATACATGGTTTCAATTGTCAGCAACAGCTCTATGTCAGTATCACATGGCCTCTCCCCTGTGGGCTTTTATTGACTCTGACTTCCGGCACCCATCTCAGTCTTCTTCCTTCAGCAGTTCTCGTGTCGTATGCTCTCATTATGGCGTCGTCAACCGAGTCAAAGTATAGCTTCATCAAGGATAGAGAGTCCAAGGACTCTGACTCCGATTCGGAGTCAATGGGACTCCTTAGGGAGGCCATGGCCCAGCGCAACCGACGGCGTGCTCTTTGGCCTTGGATTGCCCATATAGTTCTATTTATCACATCTCTTGGGTTATTTGTTACGGGCAGCGTTCGCTATAATAAGTCTCTCAAATCTGAGGCATCGATAGAGCCGGGATGGACTCAGGAGTATGGTATGACGAGAGCCTATCTATCCTACCTTGCTCGTTCCTAACGATCCAATAGGCCCCGCTGTTCGCGCCGTTGGCCAACGACATGGCTGGCAACTACTAGGAGCATTTGATCAGCCTTCCCCCTGGCGCGGAGAGCCAAACCCGGAACTTGATGAGGCGTGGGAGAAGATTACTCATGGTAAGTAAGCCTGACCATTCGCGGGAGGGTATCAGATATTAACGCTGCAATGTAGCCGGAGTGTTCTCTGTCACGGCAGAAGAAGTTGAGCGGATAGGCAAGATGCACAACAGCACCGTGTTGCTCCCAAAAGAGTCTGGGGGCGGCTACATGGCCTCCTTAGAAGCCACACATCAGTTGCACTGCCTAGTAGGTCAACCCGATTTGTGTACTGTATGCTCGTCATAACGCCGCATTTCTAACCCGGCGCAAAACTTAGGACATGCTGCGAAAGTTCTCTTTCCGGGATTACTATGCGGATAAAGCAGCTCCGTTTTCTGATGCCCACAAGTTACGAACACATATGGGTAAGTGGCCTCACAATCATTGACAAGTGATATCGACTGATGCATTTTGTAGATCATTGCACCGAGATGTTGCGACAAGTCATCATGTGCAATGCCGACATGCGTAAGTAGTTTCTAACGTCTTCCATTGCACCGCCTTTACCCTGATGTCGATTCCTGGCCTTCTCTGGCAACCCCCCTTATAGCCTTAGGCCTTGAAGTCATACTGTATTCCCTAACATTTATATCTTGTAGATATCATTACGTACAATTGGGTCGGTCACGTCGACTACCCTTGGCCCAACTTCAGCATCAACAGGCAGTGCCGAAGCTGGGATAATATGCTCGACTGGATCATGGAGCGCACCGCACATACCAAGGAGAAGGATGGGCTGATTCACCGACCACCCGGTGCTGCAATCATGGATGTCAACCCCGTTGAATACGTACATATCGATTTTTAAGGGAGTCGGATGTGTGTTAATCAGTGGTAAGAACGAGGTGATGACAACGACACAGTATAGACTGAAGTAGTATTCATGAAGAACTTTGTATAAAGGAAGCTGGTGCATCAGTGAAGAAGGATGGCGTATGGAATATATTATATATATATATATCGTGATCACGGATTAGTAACGCTGTAATTTTAGTTTGAAACTAAGTAGATATTGCAGCAATGATCTTCGTATCTGCCAACCTCTGATTATCAACGTTATAGCTTCCTTCAGCATTTATAGTATATCGCCGTCCTAGCTGATATTTGTTTGTTTGAACTAGCTCGCTTAGATATTTACTCTAACCAAATCGTGATCAATTGTCTCTGAGCCTACTGCCGTGAGAGATAAGAACTTAACTACTAACACCGGCATCTTTACCTAGGCCACTACAGCTACTCATTTGCTCGATTCATTTTACTTGATAATCCGGGCATGGTAAAGCTTGTACCTTTCACTAATTGATCTTGATGCTCACTTAGAAGTATGATACTTTAACGACAAGCTCCGTAAGATTTGTGAGATAACGGCCTGCTTTAGAGGCATGTGTAGAGATGTTTTATGCAGGAAAAGGCAAATGAAGGTGGGTCTTCTCATACACTAGGAACCTCAACAACGTTGACTAAGATCAAATGGTTAGTTGATAATAGTCTAGTAGCAGCAATAGGGGCTACAAGGAACGCGGAATCGCTGGACTTTCGCTCTCCGGCAGTTTAAAGACTAGTTTGCGAATTCAAGGATGACCATCTATTTTCATAGACTATGCTGAGATCTCGAACTACCATTGCTAGGTTTTCCAAACGACGACTCTGCCGTCCACGCCGCTTGCTTCATAGTGCATTAGCCCATGAACATGATTCTTATTTGGTGATGCTTAAGGGTGTGACTCACTGCTGAATTTACTAACTGATCCGTTTCTCCCCTCATAGACGCGGAGAGTCGTGATGGTGTTCTGGTGAACCGTCTTTAGTTGGGTATCATCCTTGACTTTACCCTTGAGATCCATCTGTTTGAACATGTTCAGGGCAGATTCTTCTCGGGCGTCGCCAAGTCCGGGCCTCCCCTTGGCTTCCAAAGTGCCGGTTAATTGCCATCCCGAGAGGCCGCCTTGGAATCGGAAGGCCTCGCAGTCGTACCCGGCAGCAATGATCTCATCCTCGCCGTTCCATATCATGCTCATGAACGGTAGCAGCTGCGTGCTAACGCTAACAACGGCCTGAGGTGGTTGTTCCGGGCCCGAGGGGTAAACAATGGTTATGCTGCTGTCGTGGGCCGCAAAGGCAAGAGCATTTCCGCTCGGCGAGAAAGCGACTGAGTGCACCCAGCCAGCTGAGTTATTCAGATATTCGCCGCAGACAGTGTTGAATGGCAGGCGCTCGCCCCAGACACTGGGCTCGGGACGGGCATCGATGCCCTTAATGAAGCTCGAGAAGACCCTGGCATGAGCATCGGTCGAGCCGGCGGCCAGGAGAACCGAGTTCGGATGCCAGTTTACCGTCGTGATTGTGCTGCGGATAGGCTTTTTCAAGTGCTTTGAAACCCACCAGTCGTTTTCCTCTTCGAAGTAGCAGATGGCGATGACGCGGTCACCGGACCCCACAGCGAACTTGGTCTCGGAGGGCGACCAACGGACAAAGGTAGCAGCTCGGGCAATGCGGAGCAGAACGAGGGTAGGCTTGTATCCGGTGGGAGAGGGCTCCCAGACAAGGGCGTTTCGGTCTTCACGTATAAGTAGAGATGTTAGCCGCCATCGATCGAACGCGGGAGTCAAGAGAGGAAGCCGTCAGATACCTTGAGAGCAAGTCACGATGCGCCCACTTTCCGGGGCGATGTCGACGCTAGTGACGGTCTTATCATGGCCCTTCAACTCATCCTTTAACTTGAAAGCGTTGCCAACTTTCCCGTAAAGCTCGACAGTTGTATCCTTGGCGACAGCTAGGGTCTGGCGATCTGCTGAGAAAGAGTGGTCGGCAATGGGCCGGTGGAAAAGGTGGTGCACTTCTGGCGACGCCATTGGGAGGAGGTCTAGAGGAGGCCGAGATAAGTGGTAGGAGTAGCTCTCTACTACCACGAGAGGTTAGGTATTAACAATGTGGTTTGGGAATGATTGAGACGGGGAAGAGTTGGTGACGTTACTGCCTGTTGAGCATTTTGGCCCACTTGTCGGCACCTATATTCTGTACTAGGTATCCACTATCTGAACATACCCAGTTTGACAAGCCCCGCAACCTAATCCCTTCCCCAGATGCTCGGATTGTTCGGTATAGGTAGGTATCTGGTATGAGGCGTCAATCGCATTATCATTTTAACAGATACCTACGTAGGTAATTCAGAATACCTAGGTTCTTTGGTATGTCAACAGCTAGTATCTACCGAGGTATCCCATCACCAAACCGAGTTTTCTGTAAATGAGATTAGGTATCCCATACGTTAGCTACAGGGTGCCATACCTCAGTCCCCCGTGGTCAGAGTTATAGATATTGCATTGCCTATGTATTCTACTTATCATCGTTTAAAGTTTATATGTTGGGAATATGGAAATGTAGGTACCTAAGAAACTATTGTGGTAAACCCCCCTACTCCTTATTTCCCTAGACTGTCACCCATTGATGCGACATAGTTGCCCGACACCATAAGAAAGAATCCAAACTCGAACTTAATGAAAGCAACGTTCAGCCCCGATCTGGTAACCTGCCAACCTACAAGCTTAAGAGGATACTAGGAAGCAGATGCTGCCTCTCTACTGAGCTCCTCTTTCTAGATCTATCTCCCGAATGGCCGCTGACTCCGGGTATGTCTTGGAGTTGCTACTCTGCAATACCTATTCTGCATCGCAGAGTCGAAACTAGCTCGCACTGCGGCCTCTTCCAACACGATACTCTCATCTGACGTACCGTTCTTTTCCTATGCAGCACTCTTTGCCGATATAGTACCTTCCTCTAAGGGGAGTTTCCGCTATTGTAGGGAGCTTTGCTTTTAACGAATTTACACCCTCCAAAAATAACAACGGCCGATATAATGGCTGCTTATGACCGCTTTGGTGGGTACCTGCGTTTGACTGCCCGCGTGGCTTTCGTAACAGTTTCCTTCGTATGTAAGTCGCTGTTCAAAGAATAATTTCGGCCATACGATTAAACCTATCATTACACCAACTTTTAAGAATAATAATAAATACAATAATAAAAGCTGAGGATTAGTAAAAAGCCTCGTAAATTGTACAACCACAAGCTTATTTATAATAATAACATATCTAATATATTTAGAAACTCATTATAAAAATTAAAGTAGCTAGTTAAAGCTTTGTACGCTAGCTGGGGGTATTTACTTATGTAAGCAAAGTGATCATGCTAAACCTAATTTGTGTAATCGCGAAGTGGGGAAGCTTCATTTAGTCCCAATTATTAACAGTTACAGGATACCTCGTTTTGCACATTTGGTAGCCTCGCGTTCAACCTACTAGTTCTCTTGCTGCTCTCTACATATCTACTTCGAACAGCTAGAAATAGTGGGAGAAGGCTGCGAAACTCGACTATTTTCTCCGGCAATCCCATTATGTCGACCGCCGTAGCCACGCGCGCAGCGCCGTCTAAACCTACAATCAAAACACCGCCTATTCCTCCGAATCAGACGTAGGTACTGGCAATGCAATTCCATTGTTGATGGGATAACTAACGTGGCCCCCTAATAGCCTCTATGTTACAAACCTGCCATCCACCAAGATCAACAAGGCCGACCTAAAAACTGCCCTTTATCTCTTGTTTTCTACATATGGCCCCGTCCTGGACGTTGTTGCCCTGAAAACCGCGAAGATGCGTGGTCAAGCGCACATCGTCTTCCGCGACACTCACGCTGCCACACAGGCCATGAGGTCTCTAGACGCCTTCCAATTCTTAGGCAAAGAACTCGTATGTACTAGCCTAACCCCGTTTTTTGGCAAGTGAGTATACCTGACCGCAATCTCGCCTGCAGAAAATACAATACGCAAAGTCGAAGTCGAATACCATCGCGAAACTTGACGGCACGTACAAGCTGCCTGGTTCAGCTGCCGCCGACGTTGAGATGACGGAGACTCAACAAAGCATCTTCAATGCTCCTGCACCAACGTCATCTGCCGTCTCGGTCGTTCCTCCAATTCATGGTCTACCCCCCAAACCACCCCAGGTTACGAATATTCCTGTGGCAAATGCACCGAGCCCTGATACTCGAGGTCAGAAGCGACCTCGTGACGAGGAAGAGGAAGAGGAGGAAGAGAGCGACGAGGACGTGGCAATGGAAGAGGATAGTGATGATGAATAAGGGACACACTAATTGCTACCTTTCGGTCCGAATCACATACCATATTTCGGTCATATCATGGTATGGGCTACAAGCTGGTGTGTGGCCTGTCTATAGCTGACTTCATGCTCGATCTATAGACATCTCCTTGGGTACCCAGAGTCCCACACAACCCCCTACTAAACCGAGCCAAACCGTGAGATAGTCTTCTTTGGAGCAGTCGAAATGATTAAGGGCTTCTCCGAGGAAACACGGGTGGACGAAGAATGTTGGTACACCTGTGATGGGATGGTGCTGTAGGCTTGATATTAGTCTGCGAGGTAGAGGCAATGGAAACCCTAACGAGAGTTCATCGTTGACGTATATAGTATAGGTAAATTACTTACGTCGATGGAGATACCCCCTATGGCTCCCTGACCGTGGAGGGCGGTTTTAAACTGGTCTGGTACTAAATGTCGAAAGACGGTGTCGATTTCAAGCGGCGAGTCATCGATTGGCAGATTGTGTAAACTAAACCAGAGACATGGCGCACGGTATGTCGGGTGAAGGTGAATTTCGTACACTACGTAACTCGACTGGATTCTCGCTCTTGACGGATACCGAAGGGCCTCCTAGCAGGAAGAGCATGTTAGAGGGTTATTGGAGAGCACCAAATTACAGTAGAGAATAAACATCCAAGACCACAAACCTGGTCTGCTTCCTCCATGGCTATCATCCTACTGTCAGCCGCAGACTGTCTCCTAGATGACCGCTTGGACCGTCGAAGCGGCGTTTCATTCAAGGCAATATTGCCGAGACTAGATGCAAGTTGGTCTTCAGTTTCATTCTTTTGAAGCGGCTTTGTGATTTGTAGGAAGGTGACGAGGTCAGCATGCGAGGTTGCAGAGGTGTCTAAGGCTGTATGCAGGTTGAGGCGCCATTCTCGACGAAGAGGTCCGAGGGTAGCCTGACAGTATTTCGCGTCCATGTAGTGGCAGACCTCGGCAAATTCCTCCTTGGTAAGGAAAGGGTAGCATTGGTAAGTCGAGCGGTTCTGTATGTTGGTAGCCATGGTTGTTTTCATGCCGGTCGCCAGCTACAGTAGCTAAGAAGATGACGAGAGGATGGCGGTGTTGAGTCTATGACTTGTGTGAATAAACGGAGATGGTCACATCTCTTGTACCATGTCGGCGATATGCGATCCTAAATCTATGCGTGCAAATAAACACCTATAGCTTATTGTAGTTGTAGGTTTATTATTGTTTATACAAGAGCTCGAAGTAAATTCCTAGGTACCTAAGGTATGGAGGGCTAGACTAGACATAGGTAGGTATAGCAGCTGGGCAACGAGGGGCAGAGTGGTGGGGTTTACATATGAGCAGGGCTGGATCTGCAGTAGGTTCCACACTAAAACATTGTTATAGTGGCAGGTACGAGGAACAGTGTATAAGGCCTACCCCTCACGGTATCTCCTAGGTCTCTCTCCATATAACCTCTACAACATCTTTATCCAATTCAATTGCTTACAATGCGGATAATAAATATATTATAAAGCATTTTTAAGCTTAAGTGTTTTTACAAAAAGCTATTATTTCTAGTAGATTATATTTTTTAATCGCTTTAATAAATAGTATATAATTAAAACATTTATATAGCTATGCTATTAACTACTATATTATAACTTATATTATAAACTTCTTGTGTTGTATGTTTTTTTAAACAAAAAAAAAAAGTTATTTATGATACTTATATATATTGATACTATCTGCTAGTCGGCGTGCGTAGCTGAGAGCCTGCTGGTAATTAAATGTCTTACTCCACCTCCGTCCTAGTAAGTGATTATGATCCTGCCTTGATTTCAAGTTAGTTTTCTGCATAGCTTTATCAAGCAGAATGATACAAAAAAAARGGGAGAAGATACTCACGGTGGATAAGAGCAAAGGAGAGTTGTTATGCAGCAGACAGGCCTGATAGAACTGCGCGTGCTCAAACCGTTGCTTGATTCTGATCACCTGCGCTACTCGACCAGGCACAAGGAGTTCGAGATCGGAGAAGATGGGGCTCGTCGATGTTTTAACCAGCTCTATGGACTTCAATAGAGAGACAATGGGTGCAGAGACTAGATTATTCTAATGCAGATGTGTTTCCGTCTGACAGTCGACGACTCTGTCGCGCATTTCGCCTAGCCCTTAAACTGTCGATAAAGTCTTGGGGGATATGTAAATCGGTAGGGGTTGGCACTTCATATATAAAATAGTAATATCCTAGAGAAGCTGCTGTAAGGGCTGAGGTGACAACCACTGCAACCTTTGTCCAAGTCATTGTATAGCTACAGATAGCTCTAAGGCATAGTCTTCTGCTGGTGCTATTAGGTAGGACATTTATTATCGAGACCAAGAGGACAAACATATTTCCAGGGGCTGAACTAACTGACCGCCTTTCCCCTCCTTGTGTAACAATCAGGATTGATTGGCTAATTGCAAAATTTGGCATTTTCATTCATCTAGGCTTCATTATCCATACCATATCTATGTCGCTTCTATTAGTGGTGCCGTTTCTACAGAACTCAAGATCACTGAAATGGCCTCACCACTGTTCTTCACCATTCCGCTCGAAATTCGGTTACAAATCTACGCGTACTTGCTCAAACCCGAACCGACATTCACTGCTATTGTTTCCGTGGCTCTCAAGCAAGACTACGAGCAACTATATAGTCCAGCCCTTGTGTATACGAAGGAACCATGGGCTTCTGTCAATTTGGAAGTGCTTAGAATCAATAAAAGGATATACAAAGAAGCCCTACCTATACTCTACCGACGATGTACCTTTAGTCCGACTGCCGACGAGGATGTCCTGGACATGTTTTTCGGTTGCATGTCGAGCTTTGCACGTTCCAACGTATTCAGCTTGCTCTTGCAGCCGAAACCACAAATAGTGCGACGCTTTGGCAGCCCCAAGCCGAACATCTCGGAGCTGCGAAGAGCTGCGTTGTGGGCTCCTGCTTGCGCAAAGATCGCCGTCCTACTCCCCGAGCTAAGAGAGGCTCAGATCGATCTTCACCCTCTATATCTATACCAGTTGGAATCGTTAGGAGACGTTGGATGGCTTACGAGTCCGTTATCGTTGCTTCAAGGTGTGAAGAAACCGCTAGCTCGAGCCTCAAAAGGCTCGGCAGAATCCACAACTATCACGTCTATCGAGAAATGGGATCAAGCGGTTGCGAAAGCTGACTTTGAAAAGTTAGCATATTTATCTTGCAAGAGTCGTGTAATGGGGACCCATAATGGCTGGCCGATCTCGTATTGGAGAATGAAAAGATCGGGGTTCCAGCTTGATATTATGTCCAAGGACAATATGAGTATGGTATGAGACAATATAGGGATGATCCATATTTTTTGATCTTTGTATCGTATTATTATAGCTCAGACTCGGAATTAAACACTAGATTTCCTCCCACTCCTGACCTCATCTCTTTTCCTATAACCCAAACCTCCAAAACTAACTTTTCGATCTCGAGCCATCATCTTAACTCTCCTGCTTTCCCGGAGTATCCTCAAGCCATATCCCCCAATGCAGATAGACAAAGCCACACAAGCCGCCGTCACCATAGGAAAGCCAAAGGATGACGTTCGAATAAAGCTCTCGAGATTCGCGCCAAATAACGAAGCAAGAGCGCAGCCAGCAGCAAGTCCAAGGGTGTTGATAGTAATCACGAGTCGGAAGATGAGAAAATCGTTACGGTTTGCGTCTAACAAAATTCCTACCCTAATTGTAGAAACCTTAGCAATCTAGCACGAGATAGGGAGATAAGATAAAGCAGAAACTTACATTTGCTCTGTGTTCTTGATAATTGAGCTGAAGCTTCTGCATTCCTCTATGACCTTGTCACACAGCGTAACGTAGGATTCAACCAGTACTTCGGCTTCTATCCGACAACCAGACACGTCTGATTTATCATGGTGACTGGAAACAAGGTAGAAGACGTCATGGTAATAACTCTCGTCAAGAAGTTCTTCTATCACAGCGCCCACGAGTTTTGCTTTGTTCTGTAGTACATTGACTCTTTCTGACAACAAAAGTAAGGACCTCAGTTTGTGACGGTCAACATCCTGGTCTAACTCATGAAGGAGGTGTAATACGCGTGTTCGGACCATCCTTAATTCGACTTCGAGGTGGGACGTGGCCAATAGAAAGGCGGCTTCTAGCGCTCGGAGCTCAAAAGAGGTTCGATTCATCGATGGTGCCCGGTCCTGCTCTACGAGGCGACGGAGATTATCTAAAAACTCTCTGTTCGAAACACTACTCGCAGTACTTTGCACACGTAGCAGTAAGACCTGCCCTTTTGAGATGATAATCTTGAGATGTAGGAGGTTGAGCAAGATGGCCGTACGGCGGACGAGGATATATGGCAGGTTGGTGATATCGAATCTACGTAGATCTCGTGGCTGTAAACCATACTTGAATATAAGATTAGCGTTGAACTCACTAGCGAAAGTGCCATTACCTTAGAGACTACTTCGGATTTCTTGACCCTCAAGTTCATTGACCTGTCCTCCAAAACCCGGATGCAGTGAATGCTTTGCTCGGGGGTTTTAGACAAACTGCGGGCATAGTCATAATAACGTAGCTCCGCCCGAGTGCGAGTTTGAACGGCCTGGAGGAAGCTTCTTTCCGCGATTCGAGACGGATCGAAGAAGCCAAGAGGTGCTTGGGCTGTGGATGACAAACGGCCGCCAAGAGCCCACTTACATATTCTAATGTATAGTCTCTGAGAGGCGACCATTTCCACGCAAGAAGGTCTAGCAGGGCTGCAGAGTCGGGGGGTTACGGATTGAATGACGGCATGGACTGCGATGATGAGTTGAGTCGACATGCAGTTCTGCAACACTATAGACGGATGCACGAAGGGTGCGAGGTGGTAGACCAATTAGGGGGCTTAAAAGTTTACATGTCACTTCGGTAACGTGCCTGCTTACATGGGAGTGACCGTGGCCAGCGTTGGGTACAGTTAAAGTCATTGGCGGATAGGGATAGGTACTGTCACAAATTTCTTTTGGTGGCCAGGATCAGCACAAGGCATGCTTGAATCTAGGTAGGCCATAAGAGTGTCCTGTTCTACTCTTTAGGTAGGAGCGTAGCCTGAGTGGCTTTACCTTTCAGTACCTAGGCTACAGGGAGCGATTCCGTACATCTATAGCCACTGTGCTCGAGGTTTTACCATGGAATGGACATGTGGGAGTCAGTTGCGTCGGATAATCTTTGAGCGAGATTACCTAGTATATTCATTGACTTATTATATAAGTACACCTCATTCTGGACTGGGGATATCGTAGTACCTAGGTAATAACAGCGATTAAGCTAATTAATGGGATACAGTCTAAGGCCGATAATGACGTCCAATGACCATATTCGCCTGACTGCCTTTAGATATCTCACAAACCTAGCATTGTAAAAGTGTAAAACAGTCTCCAGGTCTAGGGGTGTATAAATTTCCTAGATCCTAAATAACAATTTCCAAGAGTCCTGGACAAAGGGAATTGAAAGCAAGCAGTGTCTACCTATCTAAGAGACCTTCTTCATACTACTAGAGTACTCAGTCGAATAGCAGTCCGGCACGTAAAAGTGCACCAGGTTTCCAATCCGCACCTCTGGCTTCCTTCCTTTTTTGAGCCGTCGCATACATTTCAGTTGCAAGTTCTTGGTCTCCCTTCGCCTGAAATAACTCGCCTATCATCTCGAGGGTAAATATACTTGCCGGGTGATTTAAGCCTAGTTGCTCTTCACGCATCCGAAGAATCTCGCGTAAAATGCCTTCCGCTTCGTTGAATTGAGCTCTCGCCCGTAATATGAGAGAAATATTGCTCAGGGTAATCTGAGCATCATAGCCTTCAGCTCCAAGCACCTTCTTCTCTCCTGCAATAGCTCTAGACAATGCCGCTTCCGCTGCACTCATCTTTCCTTGCTCATAGTAAAGCCTCCCTACATTGTTCAATGTCATTAGAGTGTCAGGATGCTCTTTGCCATATAGAACTTCTCTAAGATCAAGAACCCTTTCGAGTGCCTCTTGCGCTGCAACTAGGTTGCCTTGTCTGAAACGCAGTATCCCCATAATATTCAGACTTACTAGTGTGTCCAGATGATGCTCGCCAAGGGCGTCTCGCCTCCCTTCCAGAGCTCTTGTGCCTGTTGACTCAGCCATCTCGAGGTTGTCTAGCTCCAATCCAATGATAGTAAGGTCGCTTAAGCTCTCCAGTGTATCTGGATTGCGAATTCCAAGAACCTTTTCCCTCCCGGCAGCGGCTGTCTTTAACATGGCCAGGGCTTCTTGAAGTTCGCCACGATGCAAAAGGGCCTCCCCAAGAGTCTGTACACTTTCCAAGAGCAGAGGATCATCTTGAGACAACAATTGCTGCCGAATTTCTAGAGATTTTGAGCAAAGATCGAAGGCCTCAGAGTATCGACCCCTGCTAAGGTCGTAGAGACCGACCGAAATTTGGAGCTGAGCCACTTGCAATATATCATCGGTTGCGGTATAGTGGTGCGCGAATAAACAGTGAACGTGTGGGACAAGGGCTTCATACAAAGTCCAAGCGGCGAACTCTTGTCGGCCAGGGCCCGGGAACTTGCTGGCTAGGGAACGGATAGCCTCTGATCGCCAGTAGTCAAGCCCGCCATTCATCTCAAGCCACTGTTGTGTTGAGAGGGCTACTAGGCGGTGCATCTTTGCAATCGCATCTTTACCTCGGCCAACCGTGACCAAAGAAAATGCTTGTAGAGCACCCAGAGCAGCCCGAAATTTGGTTTCTGTCTCCTTGTCTTTTTGAAGGAGAACCAGTGGAACGCCGTGATAATCGAAAGTAGAGAAAAGAGACAACATCTCGGAAGCGCGCGGGACGTTTCTCGACAGATGATCGTAAGCTAGTTTCCAAGAGCGCATGACTGAATTTTCGCTGTCTAAGTCTCGCCTTGAATCCTCCAAATGCTGGCTTAGGAGCTCTTTGGCATCGTCATCGCTAGCGCGCAGTGTTTCAAGATACTCAGACATAGTAATGTTATTCTCGCAAATGAAAGCTGCGGCTTGCGTTATTGCAAGTGGTAAAAATGACAGCTCTTCTATGAGTGCTACCGCGTCAGCCTGGCACCAATGCTCTTCCAGTATCTTAGATCTGAGTAGCTCTGTGGACTCCACGAGTGACATTGGGAGGATGTTAAGACACTGTTGCCTGTTGGTAAGTCGCTCGCCAACCCGCCTATCTCGTGTTGTGACAAGCACAGAGCCGCTGGTGCCATTTGGTAGGTAGCGAGCATATGCTTTAGAACTAGAGGCGCCCCCAGACATGATAATTTCTCTGCTCCCATAGTACATGGAGGCATCATCCGCGTTGTCGAGAACAAGGAGCCAATTCTCACTTGGCCGATCATTGAACCAGTTCTGGAGAAGTTGCATAGTATCCACATTTCCATCATTCCACCCAGGTAGTGAAAGCCTTCTAGCAATTTCAAGATACGATTCCTCAAAACGTTTAGGATTACTTCCATACACCCAGAAGACGTGGGCTTCTGGATGTTTATTCCTAAAGACATAGCAATACTCTATAGCAATCTGAGATTTGCTTTAATTTTAGGATAGTTAGTAAGAGGTCTAATTTAATTAAAAGAATTTTGGGGGTGGGGGGCTTAGACGAGAGGTAATTAATTGGGAGAAGGGGACAGGTTGGGGTAAAGGAGCCTCACCCAACGCCTCCAATGCCGGATATCGCGGTACAAGGCTGCTCTTGAAATATCTTATCAATTAAGTCCATAGTTGAGCTTCTCTGAACGAAGTTGATATCCCGTGGAAACGGAACCATGAATACTGGTGCAGAGGAATAAAGATTCGGCAGCACAGGCTCATAGGGGAGAGATCGGGGCTGTGGTGGGAGGCTAGCTTCGCCATGAGAGAATGTGATGTTGACATTGGAGCTAGACATGTCGAAACTATGTAAGGATTGGCCTGTGTAGGGTTTCTGTTCAAGCATAGACTGAAAGGTTTCTGCCTGCAACAAAATATCAAATTCCGCTTTCAGTGCTGCATCCAGCCTCTCTATTTCGGGTTCCTGAAGCACACCGAGAACAGCTTTTTTCCCTCGCGCCCAGGAAGACTCCTGAGGCAGAGGAAGGGCTTTTGAAATATACTCTTCTAGTCTTCGGGCCAGTTTCAAGCAATTTGTAATGATTGGAAGAATAGTCGCTTTGGATTTATCCTGGATATTACCTGTACCTATCTGGAGCCGGATCTTGTTTACAACATCCAACATCAGAGGAAGTCGAGAACGGATATTTTGAAAGACGGCTGGCATGTCGGCGATGTCTTCTTCCAAACGTCGGAGCTGCCGGACTACCTTGGATCCGAAGTCGATGAATTGGACAATTGCGCTTGCAAGTCCTACAAGGGCTAGTGCTTCTGCCATATTTCCTTTCTGTCGCGTGACGTAGACAAGGTAAATCAAATGATATGGAAGTATCGCCTCAACTAGACGAAATAGTTGATCAATCAGAATAGAATTTGTGAGCATGATCGGTGAATTGAGATATCAGGAAACGTGGAGTATTATGGATTATAATTATAGTGAGATTTGCGCCCCGGAGGGTAATGCTTCCGAGATATTTTTTCTTTTGTAAGCCAGGGTTCTCGCAGAAACAGTCAAGCCACTGCGCTACTAACGAATAGACGACTTGATGTTGGTAGTACCAGAATATATAGACCAGGGTCGTCGAATGCTTGGCGTGATCATGAGGCTGCACTAGCAAGACCCAAACGAGTGTATACTTATACAGGCATCGCCTCATGAATACCTAGGTCGGGGTACTTATTAACCCCCCAAACTGAGCGGGAAATTCATTTTCCCTTACCCTCCTAACTTTTTTCCCTGGCAATTTCTCGTCACCATGGAGCGAAAGGCGCAGCCTGGTGCTGCACATGATCCAGATGGGCGTCCATCACGCATGGAGAATGACCTAGTCCAATGTTCAGCCGATTTCTTAGATTCATTCAAGCTGAAGTCGGGAACAGGAGTCCAATGTGTAACCAACGGATCAAAAATCAAACCCAAAGTTGGAATCATCGGTGCTGGCCTTGCAGGACTGCGGTGTGCTGAAGTTCTGGTTTCCCAAGGGTTTGATACTACCATTCTTGAAGCCCGTAGTAGAATTGGGGGCCGCGTGAGTCATCGAAAATAGCGTTTGTTGGAGGATAACTCAGGCTGACACATTTTCTCTAGGTTCACCAAGAGAGCCTACTGGGCCGACCCGTGGATATGTAAGATGCTCTCTTCAGAATACGACAAAATCTTGTGGATTTCAACTAACAGGAACGGATTGAAAGGGGTCCCAGTTGGGTACATGGTGCAAACAATAACCCAATCGTTGATCGGGCTAAGGCAACATCTACATCACTGAGCTCACTGGACGATTCTACGCTAGTATATGACTCCGCTGGTAACATTCTCCCAAACGATTTAATGGAAGAGTCATTTGATACTATGTGGGATTTGATATCAGCGGCTTTCAAGTACAGCAACGAAGAGTGCAAAAATATGTCACCTAGTTTGAGCTTGAAGGAATTCTTTGAAGAAACCCTCATGCGAAAATCAATTCCGCCGGAGAAACGCGACATCATCCTCCAGATGGGCGAAATATGGGGGAGTTTTATTGGAGACCCCTGGGAAACCCAAAGTATGAAATGGTTCTGGCTGGAGGAATGCTTGACCGGAGGTAATGTTGTACCATCGCAGCGACTAAGCATATCGGATAAACAAGAGCTAATGGTGGCAACTATAGATAATATATTCGTTGCAGACACGCACGCGAAGATAATTCAGTCGATGGCCGAGGAAGCTCTCCTGCACGCCAAGCTGTACGTTTCTACGAGGGTGCTCTGTGTAGAGAGTAAGAAGAAACAGAATGGGGACCCTATGGTGGTAGTACGGTGCTCTAATGGCGACTTCGAATTCGATGAGGTCGTTGTAACCGTACCTTTGGGCTGTCTCAAGTCGGGCACCATCACTTTTCATCCGGCCCTGGCTCCTGCCATCACCAAGGCCGTTGCAAATGCTTCTTCTAGCAGCCTTGAGAAGGTTTTTATTGCTTTCCCCACCGCCTTTTGGGAGACGCCGGGACTCCAGATCCAAAAAGGCGAGGGCAAAACTCCGGCTGGTGTATCAAAAGCGGCAAGCTTTGTACACTTTCTTCGCCCGGCTTACTGTGCTGGAGAACAAAGCTCATGGACTGTGGAAATGGTCCCTCTCTCATCAAGTGTCGATTTTGGAGAACTAGCTCAGCCAACGCTTTTATTTTCAATCCACGGACCATGCGCGGCCCACGTCACTTCGCTTCTCCAAGGACTTTCTCCGAACACCAGCGAGTATCTCAAGGCGATTGCCGGCTTCTTTCAGCCATACTATAGCCGTCTTCCCAATTACTTGCAAACAGACCCGGCGTGCCAACCCTGTGCAGCGCTATGTAGTAACTGGCAGAACGACGAGCTAGCTGGGAAGGGCTCCTATACCAACTTCAAAACGGTTGGAAGCCGAACCCCTGGGGATCCAGCAGTGCTTTTAGACCAGGACATATTGGCATTGAGAGCTGGGATGCCGGAGAGAGGCATATGGTTGGCTGGTGAACATACAGCTCCGTTCATCGCCGTGGGTACAGCGACCGGCGCATATTGGAGTGGTGAGGCAGTGGGCACCAGAATTCTGAGAGCACATGGACTCTTAAGTGAACGAACGGAAGGGTGTGTAGAATATGATGCCACGGAACGAGTCTTGTAACAAAGAGGTGTTAGTTCGTCCTGGTCAATAAGAGTCTATAGATGAAAGGAGGGTAGGTCACCCCTGAGAAGCCTGTGTATGAGAGGAAGTAGATGAGCTAGGTATATGATAAACTGAGGGTCAGGCATCCCTGTCAACCTGAGAGGCCCGTGCACGATGATATGCTCCACTGAGTACAAGTTCGAATTATGCCACAAGCTCATGTGTGTGTGTATTTATTAAATAAATTTAAGATTATTGAATAAAGGTACATTTCAAAAACTAGAAAATATTTAATATGCTAGCAGGTATTTAATAAGTTGGCATACAGGTGTTTAGTAGGCCAAGTATCCTGTGCACGGGCTTCTCAGGTTGACAGAAGGTGCACATGTGAGCCGAGCTCCGCTATAAAAAGCAGCAAAACTTAGAACCTATATTCTGTAGACAGCACTATAAACAATCATCCCTCTCCCCCAAAAACGGGTGCTTACGCTTTCTACCTAGAGAGCTTGACGGCGATGACGAGTAGGTCGGCATGCTGCGAGACCTTGATATTGGATTCCGTGGTCCGCCCGCCTACTCTCCTTCATCTTGTTGTGGTTCACCTTCCATGGCTCGACTAGACATATGTTCTGCTTGTCGATACCCTCTGCCGGCGAGTCCACCTATGCATGGCCTCGGCCACCGTAGGTCAATCGGCATTCATCATCTTTGCTGCCACGTTGAGAATAACCGTTGGATTGACTATCATCATAGGGCTAGTTGATCATATTCTGTAGATTTTATATGATCGACACAAGCTAGCCCTGGAGATAGAGAAGCACAACAATACGGTTAGACCCCGAATATGCTTCTTACTTCATCTGACTAGAATCGGCAAGTATCTATGTTGTTAGTAGTCTGTCAATAGGTATTTAGCCTACTACTGAAGCCAATGCCTAGTAATATCTATCAACATTTATGCTTAAATATCTAACAGACCTGTCGCAACGACCTCACCCCTTAACATTAGGCGCTAAGCTTGTAGGTACGCTCTTCGAGACATACTCAGCCAAGCTCGCCAGCGTATCGTTACCCATGATCTTCAGCACCGGCACGGCGACCTCGAAGGTCTTGAGACACCATGAACGGATGTCGACCGCGAAGTGAGTCGATGCCCACCTCGTTGCTGCGCATCGACATGAGATGATCATCGTCGGCCGTCGTGAGTTGTAGTGCTCTACGGAGCCGGGCGGCCAGGCCACCTTTGACCACCTCCTCGACCTCTCTCTGCGTCACGCACCGCTGGAACATATCGCTGATAGAAACACCATTGGCGACTAACTCGCATTCTTGGCCTATCATCCTACCATCCTCCCCTTTTGCCTCATGCATCAAAAAGGCCGCGAATCTCGGATTATCCGCCCACACTGGCGGATCAGCCGCGCCAGCTTCCACAGGCCTAAGCCCCGTCGACAAAACCGCGAGTCCCTTCGCCCCCTCACGCTCACGGTGTATGGCCTCGGCGATGATCTGATGGAAGTCCGCCTCGGAGAGGTGCATGAAGTACATCTTCGAAATCGTCAGGTTTAGCGCCCTGTCCTGTCCCYCTCTCTAAGTATCCTGCCCCGAAGATCGAGC
>JAPESX010000045.1:0-34201 GCA_029590615.1 Nemania bipapillata | reverse complement strand
ATCTCGTGGAAGGGCCGCGCGCGCCCCTTGCTGTTGCTGCCGAAGTCGTGGGCCTTGAAGTGGCCCCAGTTCTCCTCGATCTTGTCTCCGTTGGGCATCTTCGTCGGGCTCGGGCTCAACACGTCGATGCGGATGTCCGGGACCGGCGGCTCGGTGCCGTTATGATGCCGCGCCCCGTTCGCGTTCCCATTCGCATTGGCATCGACGTCAGTCAAGGCATCGGCCAGGCCCATCTCGATAAGCTTTTCAGCATCGAAATTGAGACCTGCCTTTTGCGCCTGTCTGATCATGTAGACTAGAGGAACGTGGCTTGCGGATTTGGATCCCGGAAGAATTTCCCACCCGCCACCAACGTCAGCGTGGCCACCCCTGTTGCACGTTAATATCTGATGTCTCGGGAACGAGGATTCATTTCTTTCTGAGAACCGTCTGAGATAATACGCCCGCACTCTGAATCAAGGTATGAGAATTGACTTACTGCGAAATAGTTAGCATAGGAACTCATTAAGTCAGGGGTAAAATACGAGGAGAATTAAACAAAATCTGTCGATACATACCGCAAACCTACTCACGTTAGCTAGGGTGCCTACATTATTTTGAATGAAGGTGTGAACACATACCATAGTTCATCAATGTCTTGCTCCTCGTCGTCCGAGTCATAGTCGTCTAGTTGCGAGACCTCTGACCTAACATCATGTGCTTGACTATGGCCATCAGTACTATTCTTTGTCGCTCTCGAGGGAGACCGCGAATGTCGCCTGAATGTCTGCTCCTCGGGAGGCGCAAGCGTGGCGCGTCGACCACGGATCGCGGGATCCGATACCGCAGGGCGCCGCGCACGATACTTCTGATGAAGACTATGCAGAAGATGGTGATGGTGTTCATGGCCGTCGGGCCTCTTCTGGTACATAAGATCCTGTCGAAATTTGGCTCGTCGCTCGTCGATCGATACACAATGTCGAATAACCTAGCGTAACGTTGAGGGTTGAGAACCATGATTTTGGCGGAACCGGCTTACCTTGGCGCTACTCCTCGCCGTATAAGGGAATTTGGAGCGCTGCATCCACGCTGTTTCGAAGCGTGGCACAGAGTTGACAGTGTCGAAAAGACCAAGAAATCGAATCCGGCGACTGGGGCGACTGAAGGTTTCACGAAACCCCTTCATGAACCGGTACATCTCGTGCCTTTTTTCGCGACCCTCGGGCGAATCGTCGTGGTTGCGGCTCTGCCATTGCGAAAATGCCTTCCAAGCGAACGCGACCATCTCTTCGTTTCCGTGCGAAAGTAACCCGACATAATCAATCATCTCAGCTAAGAACCTAGCGACTGTGCAACCAACATTAGTAATTGCCACCGGACGAAAACGCAATGTGTAAAAGCTGACTTAGAGGCGAGCGCCTCATAGAGACCCAATTACTCATTAATGGGCCGAAAGAATCGAATTGCTTGTGGGCATACCGTATGCGCCTCTGGAAAATCCAAAGAAGTAGATCTCATCTCCTGGGTTATAGAACCTCATGAGGAAGCGGTAACCGCCAACCACGTGCTGATCAAAACTAGACCCGATGGCCGAATCCTTCGCCTTCAGATACCATGACCGTATCCGAGCGCCCATGCTCGTGTGCGACAGCGAAGTCGACACCACATACGTACCAATGCCTGGCTGGTAGTAGTGGTCTTGAGAGAGTCAAGTTAGTACGACGACGATTTAGCTCGGCGCTTTTAAGCAAGACCTACACTGATCACCGGCTTCGCGGTCCAGACATCTGAAGATTTTGAGGATGTTGCTGTCACTATCGTCGCCTCTGAACTTGTTCCCCGTGCCGTCGAAACACAGCACCAGCTTGCGCGGGGCGCGATGATGCTCCGGAACTTGCGCCATGAGTGAGGGGGGTCCTTTGTGGTGTGGGATAGTAGTGTCCTCGTGCGATGCCTCTCTTCCTCTGGAGTCCGGCCGCTGTCCTCTGGGTGGCACGGGGATTAAGTGATACTCGTCCATGGTCCACGATAGTAAGTAAGCACGATCGGTCCTGTTGACCTTATTGACCGTGTCGCCCGGTCGTTTTTNGTTGGTGGGATGAGGTAGTAGTCGTGTAACGGTTACGGCGCGAACTTGGTGCTAGAGGCGTTCTTAATTGTTGCGCCTCGGCAAATATGTATCACTCGCGCTGAAAATCGGCTGGATGGTTGGATGCACCCGCATACTGCTGCCCTAGAGTGTTCACATCGGATAGACTATGGTCACTATACCCAGTCGACACAAGTTCCAATACCTACATAGAAGCGAGCAGGGGCTGCATGTCTCTGCCTGCCTGTTAAACTGCTTAGGGGCTGAACACCATGTCTCGGACAACGAGAACACTGTGACATACTGTCATGCTTCGTCCCATAGATGGCAAGCACACTGTGATTAGCCACATAACAAGATGCATGTCCCAAGAGGGGTGGGCGAGCACGGCTACCGATCTAGAATGACCAACGTCGTTGTAGTAGTGGGTAGTGGATATTGGGTAGTAGGTAGTATTCATGATGCAGAATGTGTATAATTGTGTACCTGCTTGCGTATTCTGTACCTACGTGCCCATCCGTCGTCTGTAAGTCCACATAAGAAATCGTATATATGGGACATGTACATGGGCACATAGTTGCTCATGGAAATGACGGCCGTGGTTGGATCAAGGATGATCGACCTAGTCTAGTGTTGACAAGCGGCTCCAGAGCAGTCGCCGACTTGGTAGCAGCCGTCATCAGCGAACAGGGGTTTGATTCGCCCGGTGCTCTGCAGGTATAGCAATAGTTTGATAGCTCCAGCAACCATTCTAGCCTCTCACTTCGAGGACAGCTGCATGATGCTGGAACTAACCATACGCTACGGCCTTGGAATGGTATAAATATGCGACCGGTAATGAGGCTGCACTACATATACACATGTTGTCGTCTAACAACGCACTGTAGAGTACTGCATAGGTATCTTCCAGTGACTGTGGTTACCCGGTATTGTAGTAAGGCGTGGGAAAAGGGAGGGAATATGAGAGTATATTTTATAGCACTTACCTTACTACATTTGTACAACCGGCAGAAGGGAGGATGGGGATCTCTGTGGTGGCGCCAAGCTTCTCACGCGTGCATAGTGCTGTCTTACTTACTACATACTGTCTGCTAGTTTACGCCCAGCTCCAAGCCCTGAATACTACTTACATATAGTAGTATACCTAGTGAGATAGAGTCATGGGGGTGGGGACGAGTAAAATCTTACATTCCCTTGCCGAGCTTTCTATCTAGATAGCATCTCCAATTTCCTCCCAGTACATAGTGACACCTATCTATTTAGCACAGTAGCATGTCTTTGGTTTGCATCATCATCTTCAACTCTTTATATTTTAAATATCTGGATATATGGGAACATACACTAGTTATTTACTATCATACAATGGCTTACTCATCCGGACTATACAATTATACACCAGGTGTACGCAACAGTATGATAAGCTATGGGGGGGTATAAGATTTTCCTGTACCCTCACCACGTCGTCGTTTCGGCTCCAGTGTGCTTTAGCTCTGCAGACAACAACCAACTCCGCGTAACTTGCTGTGTCTGCCGCTCTCATCTGCGGGCCGGACCTCAGCTCTGAACTAGTGGCACATCTTTTGTGGGTTGGTGGGACGAGAAGTCCTAATTGGACCTGATTCCTAGGAACATGCATACCAATCAGGCTAGGTCTCGGTCCTCCAAATTAATACAGATTACCACTCTCGTGGTAGCGCACCCGCTTTTCTCCTCATTTTCTTCTTGTTACAGACGAGCCCTCATCTCTGTGTGGGGACGCCTGTCTAGATCTGCTTATTCACGAACTCTGTGAGTGGCCCGGCTCATTAAATTGGGTGTGTTTTTCAGCAGCCCACTTGCGATTATCATAGCAGTCTTTGGACGTAAGGCTAGTCCGGAAGCAGATGCCGTGTCTGATAGCCAGGTGGCTGGGTTTTGGAATGCAAGGAAGTGAACCAGTGTCAGCAAAAGAAAATAAAAACGTTGGAGGGAGGTATGAGAAATATGAAATAGTCCATCTATCGGATGGAAGAAAGAACCTAGCGCGACACGTTCGTAAATCTACAGTACAGCGACGCTCAGGCCCGGTGGTATGATTGAGGTAGTCATGATGGTGTGGTACACAGCATCGTGACGAGTCGTGCTGCTCGCTCCTAGGAGACAAAAATTTTCGAAAACTTCTCCAAAGGACCCTGAATGAGCTGGCATGCTACCTTATCACCGCCTGATGGCTTGATAATACCTAGTATATGCCGGAAGCCCCAATCTACATCTGCAATATGCATCAGGTAATACGTACATATCTGCAGTACTGTATGGTACCTACCACTTGATCGTTCGCCCTCACATCCTGGACATCATCTAAAATGCCCCGCTCGTGATGTTGTGCTTGTGAGGCCTGTCTCGCAGATCCAGGGCCTAGGATGCAATGTACAGAATACTTGTCCATCTCTGTAGGTACTCCTCGTATCGACAGAAGATACAGTATGTACACTAGATTGGACACATATTGAAAATTCTGCGACTAGTGCTCCGTGTGGTCCCAGGTGGCATACCTTGTGCCATATGGAGCTCATCGCCACAGAATTTGATAGGGGCTATTGATTTAGGTGCTGCGGAGCTTGGTGCTTTCACTCAGCTGCGGTGCATGATGATTGGCAGATGATTGGCAAGGTAACAAGCAATTCCTCTAAGTCTAAGTCGGATTGTAGCTGATCGACTGCCGAGGGAGTCGTTTATAACTGGATCGCATGCCGGAGCGTTACAGGTCTTCTTCTCCCCAAAAACATAACCTTGCTGTTCTGTAATACTGTCGTGTGCTTTGTTTATTTTTAATTTTTTAATTTTTGCATTGATACCCAAACTTCAACATGGCTGATAAGGCGAATGGTTCTTTCGAGACCAACGGTGGCTCCCACGCCACGGCCGGTTCGTCACCGGTAAACAGGTCGAAATCGACTTTCGGCGTCGGGCCGTCGTTCAAAGAGCAGCCCGAGAAACCTCCCAAGGCGGATCGTGAAGGCATTGCGAAAGCCTTCTCGCAGCTTGCCCAGTGGGTTCATGCGACAGAGAGCCCTTACCCGACACAGACTGGTCAAGGAACCTTCACACTTACCAAGGGGCCAGGATTGAAGCAAGACCTGAAGGCAATGACTAAGAAAGGTATGAGCACCTCTTGGGTAAGGGGGATAAGAGACCATGCTAACAGAAGGTAGATGTGAAGACTATCGCGACTATAATCAAGAGTAAACTGAAAGGGGAGCAACTTATTGATGACAAGACCATGATCATGGAGCATACTATTCAGCTAGTAGCAGGCTTGCCCCATGGATCTCGTCTCCGTGCTGAACTTACCAATAACTTCATCAACGAGCTGTGGTATACGCTTGACCATCCCCCGCTACTTTATCTTGGCGACCAGCATCAATACCGACAGGCGGATGGATCAGGAAACAATCCCATGAATCCCACATTAGGTGCTGCCGGCTCGACTTATGCTAGGACGTGCCGACCCAGCATAGCGGTTGGGGCTCTCCCAGACCCAGAGCTCATCTTTGAGACGATCATGAAGAGGACCGAATACCGCAAGCACCCGAACAACGTCTCGTCCGTGCTGTGGTATTGGGCCGACATCATTATCCATGATCTTTTCTGGACGGATCAGAGAGACAACACCAAAAATAAGACGTCGTCGTTCCTTGACTTGTCTCCTCTCTACGGCAGCAATCAGCAGATGCAGGACACGGTGCGCACGTTCAAGGACGGTATGATGAAGCCTGATACATATGCCGACAAGCGCCTTCTGGGACAGCCCCCTGGAGTAAGTGTTATATTGATCATGTTCAATCGATTCCACAACCATGTCGCGGCCAATCTGGCGGCTATCAACGAGGGAGGTCGCTTCACCCCTCCCTCTCCTAGTCTCGACGGCGAGAGAGCGGCGGCGGCCTGGAAGAAGTACGACAACGACCTCTTCCAGACCGCCCGCCTAATCACTTCAGGCTTATACATCAACATTACCCTTGTCGATTACGTCAGAAACATCGTCAATCTCAACCGAAGCAACACCACGTGGACCCTCGACCCCCGTGCTGAGATGGGCAAAGACGCCGGCACATTCGCGGGAGCCGAGCGAGGCACTGGTAGTATGGTGTCGGCCGAGTTCAATCTTGCCTATCGGTAAGTTCGCGGAAATCCTCGTCTAGGTTTCAAAATATATGGACTAACAATTTTACAGATGGCACTCCTGCATCTCTGCCAAAGACGACCAGTGGATTAAAGACTTCTACAGCACCATCTTCGAGGACAAGGATCCGCTGAACCTCACTCTTCGGGACATGGCCATGGGTTTCGTCAAGTTCGAGAGTCGTATTCCTCAAGACCCCGCCGAGCGGGAGTTCGGCGGCTATAAGCGTGGCCCTGACGGCAAGTTCGATGACGATGATCTCGTCAACTGCATCTCCGATGCGATTGAGGATGTGGCTGGCGCCTTTGGTAGCCGTAATGTGCCCCAGGCCCTGAAGCCTGTGGAAATCATGGGTATCCTCCAGGGCAGGCAATGGAACATTGCTGGCCTCAACGAGTTCAGAAAACACTTTGGTCTGAAGCCATATGAGTCTTTCGAGGACATCAACTCGGACCCTGAGATTGCTAGCTCCTTGGAGCATCTTTATGGTCACCCAGACTTTGTAGAGCTTTACCCTGGCCTGGTGGCTGAGGAAGCCAAGAGCCCGATGGTGCCTGGTGTTGGTATCGCAGTAAGTCGCCTCCTATTCCCGTGATCTAACTAGAAGCGACTTTACTGATGACACTATATAGCCCACATATACCATATCGCGTGTCATTCTCTCTGATGCCGTTTGCTTGACTCGTGGAGATCGATTTTACACCACCGACTACAATCCCAGGTCGCTCACTTCGTGGGGATTTAACGAGGTTGCATACGATCTCAACATAAACCAAGGCTGCGTTTTCTACAAGTTGTTCATCCGCGCATTCCCCAATCACTTCAAGCGAAACTCAGCCTATGCGCACTATCCCATGTGCGGTAAGTAGGACATGACTTCCGGACCCAGACAAGACTAACGAGAGATATAGTTCCCGGCGAGACTCAGAAGATCCTAACAAACCTGGGTCGCGTGCAAGACTTTAACTTCGAGCGCCCGTCTGCCCAGGACAAGCCAGTTAATGTCATGACTTGTGGCGGTGCTAAATACATGCTCAAGAACCCAGACAAGTACCAGGTGAACTGGAAAGCTAGTCTTGCGGAGTTGTTGGGCTCCAGCTCGGCAGCGTCGAGTGATTCTGCCTTCCATTATGGTAAGGATAATTGCATGCATGACCAATTGTACAGGGGCGAGTGGGCCAGCCATCTGAAGGCCTTTTACGCGGGTATTACAGATAAGCTCATCCAGGAGAGATCCTACAAGCTTGCCGGCACGACTTTCCTCGATGTCGTCAAGGATGTCGGACATCTCGCACCGGTGCACTTTGCCGCACGCACATTCGGCCTCCCTCTGAAGACCAAAGAGAACCCCAAGGGTGCCTACACTGAGGAGGAGCTCTATGCTGTCTTGGCGCTGATCTTCGTATGCCTCTTCTACGACGTCGATCCCGTCAAGTCGTTCCCTCTCCGGCAAACGGCCAAGACAATGACCGGCCAGCTCGGTCAGCTCATTGAAGCTCACGTCAAATCCGTCAACGGCTTTGGTCTGTTCGCTTCGAAGCCGAAGAAGGGCGACCTAGCAGCGTATGGCGCTGTTCTGATCAAGGGACTATCTAAGGGGGGCATGAGCAATCATGATATTGCATGGAATGAACTGCTACCAGCTGCCGGTGCCACTGTGCCCAACATTTCCCGAGTGGTACGTTCAATCAAGTCTCACTTCACATATCTTCATACTAACTTGAATCAAGTTTGCTCAATCCGTTGATTACTACCTGACGCCAGATGGAGCCAAGCATATACCTGAGCTGTACAGAATCGCCAGCTTGGCCTCTTCCGAAGAGAGCGATTCTTTGCTTCTCGGATACTGTATGGAGGGTATTCGATTAGCTGGCACTTTCGGCGCCTACCGTGAGGCAGCAGTTGACGACGTGATCCCCGAAGACGACGGTAGCGAGGTGTCCGTGAAGGCCAAAGACCGTATCTTCGTCAGCTTCGTATGTTCTAGTCCCATTTCCTCTGTCCTACTATCTTGTACATTCTTCCGCTAACCAAAATGTGTCACAGGCCGCTGCATCTCAGGACGCCAAGAATTTCCCCGATCCTGAGCAAGTCAACCCACGCCGACCCTTGGACTCGTATGTCACCTACGAACTGGGCCCGCACACCTGCCTCGCATACAACACCTGCCAGATTGCACTAACTGAGATGTTCCGCTCTGTATTCCGGCTCAAGAACCTGCGTCGCGCCCCGGGACCTCAGGGTGAACTCAAGAAGGTTCGTGGAACTGAGGGATACGACGTGTACATGAGAGAGGATCGAGGAGCATACTATCCTTTCCCAACCACAATGCAGATCTGCTACGACGTGTAAGCTTCCTATGCGACTTGGGAAGATTCGCTCTGTACTATTCTGTTTATGCCTCTGTATCATTGTTACTGCTTAAAACTTAATTGGCCTATGAGGTCGGCGATGGGGGTATACCATTGGGATATTTGTTTAACCTAATATGGGCGAGGAATCTCCACGAGGTTGCTTATTGGTGATTGGCAATCATTTACGATATAATACCTAGTATTGGCGCGGTTACCGCATTATGGTGTTGCTACAGACTGCCAACTTTTATACCAATTTCGTCGATGATATTCTTCATGCTCCTACTAAGTACTGTAGGTAGTGTGACTACTTCTAGTTGTGCTCCCTGGAACGTGAAAATAGATGACACCTAGGAAGTAGACATGCGTGCAGTAGGCTACATTGGATAAGGTATATCCATCACCTGAAGAAGTACAGGTACGCTATGGATCGCAGGCTATAGATCATATGATATTTGTGACACAAGACAATGCGCCGCCGATAAATATGAGATATAGGTTACACCATTCCCACCCATCGAAGGTGCATATGAAACAATGGACATACAAATTGGCCCTGTAATCCGGGGTACCTCCGTGTGTATTCTGTACTTACATGAAGATTTACATCCCGTGACTGACAGTGGGCACAAGATCCAAGGATCTCAAAAGCTCCGATCCCAGATACATCCTATCTCGGGTTTGCCGGTAGACCGCCGAGGGGTCACCCAGGGTTCTGGTACTAGAGGGTCCCTTCACCGACCCACCGCTTCTATTATCCAGACTAACCTTGCTCGTTCTCTTTGTTCCCTCACCGCCTCGCAGTATCAACCCAGTCTTCTCCTATCCTGCTCCACCCTCTTGTATACTTAGGGATCGAGCGCGGAATCCTACGTTAATCCGGTGTTCAAGGTAGACGTCGTACATTTCCCTGGTCTGTTATACTTGACGTCATATAGAGAGGAGAGGAAGAAAAGAATTGACCCTATTCGCTACTGTTCTTCACCGGTTCTTATACTCCTCCTCCTCTGTGGGAGTGATAGTAGTCGATCGGATAAGAATCGGTTGCTGCCATCGTTGATTAATTAAATACTCTATTATTGACTAAGGCTGCCCCAGTAGATGGGAAAGAGCAATGCATGATGCAGAATAGTCAAATATGTCAAGAAAATCCTTGTCTTTGTTCATATTTGCACGTATAGCTAGCATCATGGTGGACACAACTACGGACCCAGATGAGGACAGTTTATATGATATCCTGACGAGGGTAGACTGGTGATCTAGCGAAAAGTGATATTCTCGATGCATAGCAACACAGGCTCTATTAATATTTGCTTGCTAGACTAGTATCTAAGAGCTCACTTGAATAACTGACACTTTCATCGCACCTAAAGCTAGCTAATTAGCTATAATAGAGTAAGCGAAGATGATGTCTTTTCAAACCCTTTAACCGATCGCGATGATTATACTATAAGCTTGAAATTATCTATTTTTATTAGCTATCGGTCCAATGCTATTAATAGTGTTTAAAACAAGTGAAATTTAAGCCCTTTGTCGAGAATCTCAGGGTTGTAGAATATCAATTGACATACACCACCACGCAGAGCGTGCTAGGACCTCAACAACACAGACAGTACAGCGGGTAACAGCGCCAGACCTAACCTTTTATAAAGCGCTTGAAATTTAAATGTATTTTATTTACACTGCTCAAATTACCCTGAAGCTGCACTTGCGAGCCTTTTAACTCCTCCAATTCCAGGCCATGAGCTCGACTTTTTGATGCTGAAGTTTTCTATACGCTCATTCTAAGGACGCACCGTTTCGCGCCCCAGTACCTGATTGGTAATTCAATAAGAAATAGCTACAACAGGGATAGCTAGATACCTGTTACCCAGTAAAGGCTGACTAAATACGTCGGCTAATCGTCTCGGTACCTGCTTTCAGTATTTTGAAGTTTGCAATTTGCGATACAGAGAAACCAATAACTAACATCTGCTATAGTTCGAATGTACATATATGCTTCAGTTGACTACGCTGCAGGGGTAGATACTCAGAGGGCAATGAAATACGATTAACTTTGAGGTTCCGTTATCAAATCTAATAGTTGGGAGATGCTTTAGGCAGATTCTGCATACTGCATCTATACTAAATATGGCACTCCCAACAGCGATAATAAGCAAAGCAAGGGTGTGGGCATGTACTGGAGGTTGTCGTCAATCCCCCTAGAATCTGGACAAGATTTTGATCTCAATCAAGATAATATTTCTTTCGCACAAGTTTCTTCGGTTTCATTTTGCAACGGACTTGGAACCCAAGTATACACAATTAGATTATGCCTCCTCCGGTACGCTCGGCGTCGCGCCGCGATTCCACATCCGTCGCTGGCGAATCCGGCTCAAAGGCTAAGCGACGAAAGATTCGCAAAGGCACACACAGCTGCTGGGAGTGCAAACGGCGTAAAGTCCGCTGCACGTTCGCTTTCCCCTCCGACGTGGTATGCGTAGAATGCCGAAGGAGAGGCACGAACTGTGTTGGTCAGGAGGTGCCAGTCGAAGTCACGGTTCAGGTCCCCAATGGAGGAGACCATCTTCAAATGTCCGATCGCATGGCTCACATCGAATCTATGATCGAGCACCTGGTCAGAACAGTCGGGGGACTTGATGACAAACACCCTCAACCCACTGAGACTAATCGAGAGTCTCTACAAGATCCACTGCAGTGCCGCAGCCAACCGGAGCACCCTCCGTCTCTGACCCTGACTTTGACTTCTTGTTGGCCCTCACCAGTACGAGAAAGAATACCCCCCCCTCCAATTCACTGAACATATGCACATAGTCCTATTAGACTCTGCTAATAATCTCTTTGGCCAGGAGGACGTCTCAGAACTAGATAATGATACTGGAGAGGAGTGTTCAAGCCCGGCAGCGGTTACGTATGACCAATCTAGGGTAGCCAGGCACAAAAGGATATCACAGGCCTTGTATGCTGCTTTGCCTTCCCAAGAGGATTTTACTATTCTACGCCAAGTTAGTTCCCACGTTTCCATCTACTTTGACCAGGTCATGTTTGTGCCCTACGATGAGTTGGAACGGGGCGAATTCGTCAGCAACCGGGCGTTTCTCTACACCCCCCCTCCAGGTACGCATCCAGTGCTCCTGACAAAATACATGTTCGACCTTGCTACCGCTCTACACTATCTCGATCCTGAAACCTACCGACAATTAGATCGCCTATCCCAGAAACCTCATGTGCTGGCGACGAGACTCGCAGACGCAGCGAGAAGGCTCGTTACGACAGACGATGAGCTACTCGGCACTGTCGAGGGTCTGCAGTGTGTCATGATGGAGGGCATTTATCAGGCAAATTGTGGTAATCTCCGCCGAGCCTGGATCGCCTTTCGTCGAGCCATGGTTGCTGGACAACTGATGGGCATCCATCGCCCCCTTTCTCGACCTCTGAAACTGATCGATCCAAGCACCAGATTCGATGCCCAGTTCTTCTGGAACCGCATTGTATACACAGATCGCTTCCACTGTCTCATGCTAGGTCTCCCGCAAGGGTCCTCCGACCGAAGCATGGCATCCGAGTCGGCTCTTGCCAAAGATACGCCACTGGGCCGACTGGAACGCAAACATTGTGCTATTGCCTCACGTATCGTCGAGCGTAACGACGCAGACCCCGCATCTCTGGACTCTGCCACCTTGAAGCAGATTGACCATGAATTGCAAGAAGCAGCCAAGACCATGCCAAGTAACTGGTGGTTAGTACCAAATCTGTCTGCTGTCAACGCTGCTGCCGGGAAGAGTGACCGGTCCGTGTTTTGGGAGATGCTGCGTCTCGTAACCCAGCTCTACCATTACAACCTGCTCAACCAACTTTACCTGCCATATATCCTACGGCCTAATCCTGCCGAATCTTGGCCCGGTCACTTCCAATTGACATGTGCTAATGCGTCGCGAGAAGTGTTGTCACGGTTCATCGCGTTCCGTAGTTTTAACCGTGTGCCTTTCTGTTGCCGCGCTGTCGACTTTTTCGCCCTTGTCGCTGCTCTGACACTTTTGCTTGTGCATCTTGATAGCCACCAACGGCGTCACTCTCACAACGACACGAGCTCCAACAGCGGCAATTTAGATGTTCTCGCCCACCAACATCAAGGCGACCGCGCTTTATTAGAGCAGGCGCTCGAGAATATGGATGCGCTAGCACGCATAAATAACGATACGTTGAGTGCTAAAAGTGCAGGTCTCGTGCGGCGCTTACTTGACATTGAAGCGGGAGCCACCAGCGGCGAAGTATCCGACACTCAGGGGGAGGGCTTAGCGGAAGAAGCCCAAGGACAAGCTCAGGATGATGCACATGTCCTTCGCATAGGTATACCACACTTTGGAACTATCCGTATAACATGTGAGGGTGTTTCCAAGATGACGCCACCCAACACCGCTCCGGTATCAAGTGCTACTCACCACGATAACTTTACCTCCGAGCCCGAGCCAGGACTTGCAGAAGCATCCTTGTCAACATCAGCAACTAAAACACCGCCGGCAGTGCAGTGTCCGCCAACTTCGCACAATGATATGGCATCTACACAGCTACAGCAACAACCAAATCTACTTGACCACGAAAACTCTACGATTGAACCAGATAGATTGGATTTTCATTACTCAGGCACTATGGACGATGCTTTCCAACCGTACTTGAACCCTGGGCCAACAGCCACCTTTGAGGAGTGGGTGCTTCAAGGCGCCGATACGGCCTTTTTCAGTAACTTACTAGGAGAACCAGGTAGAGATATGAATAGCTGGACCCCTTGGTAAAAGGCAGCATTCGGCAAAAAGCCTCACCTGAAGTATTAGTCTCTTCCTCATCCCCCTACCGAGAGCGATTGTCGTTTTCACTACCAAAGGCACATGATCTAAGCTCCACCAAATCTAGACTACCTCTTATAAGCCCCGGAGGATTGAGAAACGATATACGAATATCTCATATAAGCATTCTTACTTCTCACCCGTAGAAAGAAAAATGAGGGGTTATTCAAATGCATGAATATAGACCGAATGTTATATATCAGTCCTGAAATATCTATTTTACTTGACTACAGCGCCGCTAGCAGTTTGGGTAGTCTTATGTTATAAGTCTAGATAACTTTGCTGGACAACGCCCCGCGCATCTCTAGAATGATGCAAAGAGGATATTGATCTGCTAGATATTGAAGACGTCTGCTTCTATGTCTTCGTATCGACAAAACCTCTCTCATTTTCTGCGCCCTGAACATCACCATGGGAATTCGGTACCATTGATGGTATCCAGGAACCTGCCGGACGTTTTCTCCCGAGTAGCTCCATCAATCTTTGCAAATAAAATTAGTGTCATGTCTAATGTGATCTGGACTTTTCCCCTCTTTGGCTGTATTATAGAATGGACTTGGCCGCTATTTTACCTTAACCCCCCTTTACATGAAGATGAAAAGAAAAAGAGAAAAACGGCACACTCACTACTGCAATAACTTTGTTGACACTATCTTCGATGGTGTCGGGTGCCTGTTCCAATCCCATCATCCGGGCACCCACGTTGCCCATCTCGGTCTGGACGAGACTGCGAGAATACTTCAGTAGCTGCCTTCTAAGAAGCACGTGAGACTTACCCTGGATGCATGGCGAAAGAGATGATCCAAGGGTAAGCGCTGTGTATCGCTCTAGGGTAATCGTTCTCATGTTAGAACTAGCCGATGCTATAATTGAACGGATGTATAGAAGGTAAGGGGTAAAAGGGGGTTAACGAGATGTTTTGTTTTTTTTTTTAATTTCTTTTTAAAAAAAAAGAAGTAAAGGCAAAAGGGAGTGAAGACCACCACTTACTGCGTAAAGAAATTTTGGCTAGCTTTCGACATGCCGTAGGCTAGTACACTGTGGGCGCCATGCGGCTCAACACGCGTGATAGAGGCGGCACCAGTGGACATGGCAGCCCACCTAGGCGACTTCTTGGATTTCTCGAGAAGGGGTATAAGGCCCTTGTACAGATAGATAGGGCCGACGGCGTTGACGTTGATCGCCTTGGCGACTTCGCTGACATCCACGGCGCCTAACGGCCCTGGCGTCGGCGTGAAGCCAGAGTTGGGGATCGCGATATCTATGTGGTCGATGCCAGCGGCTGAAAGATCCTCCATAGCCTTAGGGACATCAGTGGCAGATGTAGCCTCGATGGAAACGACGATCAACTTGGTGCCCTCAGCCTTGGGCAACTGTTTGAGCTCAGTGGCGATAGGCGCGTGCTTGTCACGAATGCTGCCGATGACGATATAATTTGGTCTTAGCAGGTAAGCCTCCAGTAAACCTCGGCCGATCCCTATTCATAGTGATGAGCTGGAGTAATGATAAGTTGAGTGATAGAGTAAGAGATAAGGGCTATAGCATCTAGAATGATCCCGAGAGGAATAAATGTGCGTACCTTTGCCAACACCAGTGATGAACACTATAGTTGAATCTCCCATTGTGAAAAATGCCTTCGTGTATGTAGTTGTCTTCTGGTGTAGGCTCGAGGTGTATCACTGGGTTGTAAGTGATGTATTTATAGGCCGGTCCAGCAATTGTGTAAGGATTGTCCTGGATTTTGAAGCAGCTCGAACTAAGTTGATTTCTAAGCTGGCCCCATTGTTGTTCTACAAGTTGGTATCATACCAAATATCGCAAGCTGTAAATTGTCTCTACAGTGATCAGGTCCCTGCACATAGTGAAAGCTGTACTATCTTTCTTTCCGCCGGCCTCGGCGGAGGTTTGTCGTATTTAGTATCCGTTGTGCATAGGTGCTTACCCTTGTCTACTGGCTCCAGCGCCCCGCTACATACAGCCCCTTTCATCCAAGGTGCGCGTCTGAAATCCCAACAGCAACTTAGGGAATACGACCAAGCGGGCCTTGCATCGGCCTTTGACAGCCGAGAAGAGGATTGTGAGAGTAAAGAGAGTTAGTAGCACCATCATTGATAACAGACTGACTATACTTGTGCCATTGAGAGAAATTGAAGGTAATGGTGGTGTCTCCCTGATTATCCAACTTCATAATCACCCCGTTAATGTTATGATTCGGGGCCTGCTCATAGGGTAATTAGTCTTTCTCTCCCTTCCTTCAAGTTGCAAGTTCGAGTATTCGTCCGTGCTAAGAACGTTTTACGCTGGCTCTATTGAGTTATAGTGAACTGTGAGTCGGTATGTAGCGTTTATATGAGACTACGAGATGTTTCCCTATAGTTAGAAACTCGGAAATTTTCTCATTGTATGATATTAACTTATGTTTTTGAAGGTCACCTGAGTTTGAAGCGTTAAAAGTAGGCATTGGATCTTGTCCATCTACAGAATAGGTGGTGCTAGACCTGGTGTAGACTAGAATAGCATCGCCCCTCGCGCTATGCTTGAATAGGAAAGCACAATTGCCTATTTAGGTCGTGAATTTTACTACAACAAAATTTGGCTCCCTCATTTACACCTGTTCCTCACTCCGATGAATGATCAACAGGAGGGTATAAGGTTACATCCTCAAGGCGATTAGCTCAAATAGGGTAATGCATCGGTGTTCCCGACCATGTTGGATTGAGTGATTGGTTAACTTCACCAGCTTATGCCCCTGTCAAAGCCACAGTAGTGGTGAGCACGACAACAGACGGCAGGCCAATCTGTCAAAGAGGAGAATCTTATGTATACGCGCGGAAAACTAACATGGAATTTTATGTCTGAGCTTGATCGGAACGTCCCCATCAAACATACTATTCATCCAAAGCTATTTAATATTATAGGTACCTAGTCTACTAACGATGTGATGCGGGGGGTGATTATCTGGCATTGAGGTGCTTAGCTGCCTGGGAGCTGGTGTTGGACCGACGCCAAATAAGTATTACTGCCTTAAGACCCCAAAGGACTTATATGTCGACCAAGTAAGTGGGTATATACGTATCTACCTAGACTGCAAGTCTTTTTTGTTCTATACAGCTACAGCGTAGCATGGATGGGCTTATAGCCTGACAGCGTGCATTCCCTACTTTATCGTCCTATTATGCAAAGCCGCCCTCTAAGCCACTGGCACATCTGCCCTCTTGAGTCTTGGCAACAAAAAGGATAGGAGGCCTTCATTCAAGAAATAAACACCTCCCCTTCTCACGATTTTCACTATGACTTCTACGCTGTCTGAATACCTTGGAATATGCCAATTACCGAAGCATCTACCCAACTCACATCATTTCATTCCTATTTAACATAACTCCGGAGCGTGCCGAATTGTGTTATCAGGGGAATTCGAGGACTTGAACACCCATGCCTGATTGCCTTCCCCTTCCAGCAGCGGAGAAGGTCTTCGCAAGTGCTAGGGACTCATTCCTAAACTCCTTAGCACCGGACGAACGGGACCAGTTCCGCGAGTGTTCGAATGTAAACGAGTTGCTAGATGGCCTTCGTACTTTGTCACAGTTTAGACAACGTATACCTCGACTAGAGCCATGCTTCCATAAGATCAATGTGTTTGGTGAGAAGCTGTCTCCCTACTTCAAAATCATTGAGATAGTCTTCGCGGCGCACCCAGAGTGGGCGAATATTGCCCTCGGATCCTTGCGATTAGTCTTACAGGTTCGCATGCTTCTACTCATATTCTCGTTAGCTTTTTCATTCTAATTCATTGTCTGTTCAGCTTGCTAGTCATTTCACTTCCTTTTTCGAGAAGCTCTGCAGGACTATCGAGAAACTCGGCGTCAGGCTGCCACGATACAAAGAATTATATGATACGCTTTTAACAAGGCGCAGTGTTGCCAACCCATACTTGAGAAATTCCTTGCAGAGCCTTTACGTAGACCTCTTCCATTTTTTTGAGGCCGTCGCGCGTGTATTTTCAAATAAATATGGCAGTATATAACTTTCTTCCCGATAGAAGGCTTTTCGAGACACACTAACGGCTTTCTAGGGATTAAGCGAACACCTATCGTTGTGGCTGATCTCATGTGGACGCCGTTTGATCTCAGATTTGAAGCTGTGCTTGAACGGATTAAATTCCATCAGGGAATTGTCGAGAAAGAACTAGAAGTATCTAGTCAAAATGCAATACATACGCAGCTCAACATGATAGCAAAGGATACGAACAACATTATTGCAGGACTACGACAGCAATTAGATGAAAGCCTACAAAATATTCAGAACTCATATGATAACCAAGCTCGAGGTAAGTTATCATTTGTATAGCATAGATTTTTGTCACTAAACTCCTTATTTAGACCTATTCCTCAAATCGGTGATGCGATGGATTTCGTCACCAGACTACGGAGACCGACTAGAGCAAGCACAACAAGAAGGAACCGCAGAGACAACAAACTATTTATCCAAACATATAACATTCACACAGTGGAGGACTTTTATCTCCAAGGATGGGAATGAAGCACTTCATAATCAGTCAGATATGAGTTCCCAGCAAATTCTCTGGATATTAGGTACTCCATTCGTGCTATTAAAAGGGATAGGGATAAAACTGATCTTCTTAGGTAACCCTGGCTTTGGGAAAACCGTACTTGCGTCGTCTATTATTCCGGAACTGGGGGAAAGTTACACAGCGGATCCCGAATTTCCACCGGTCGTTTGTTACTACTTCTTCACGCAAAGGGTCAGCAGCCGCGAGGCAACTTCGGACGCTATCCGAGCACTGGCGGCCCAGGTCTTCTTTCATTTTCACAAATTAGAGAAAGTACACAACATATTTGCGATAGCGTCGCAAGATACTGTTCTACGCGCCAAAGCATCGATTGAAGAGCTCACTGAAGCTATCTCGCAATGCCTTCCACACCTCCCTAACCTTTACTTCGTCCTTGATGGTATCGATGAATGCCTCGATCCCGATATACTACTTAAGAAGTTGCGTTATTGGTGCAACATATCTTCGCTTGGAGTAGTTATCTTCAGCCGTCCAGATGTCGCCCCGCTTCGTAAGGCTATTTCCGAAGCTGCAAGAATAGAGCTGACCCGGGATGTTGTTCGCGCCCCTCTGACCGCATTTGTGAAAGAAGCCATTCGCGAACTTGTAGAAGATGGACTACTGCCAGAAGCAGTTGACAATACCATCACTACATGCCATCTTACACATCGCGCGGAGGGAATGTTTCTATGGGTACGGCTGATGCTGAATTACCTGAAAAGCCCAGCCATGACAAAGTCGCAGCGAATGGAGCTTATTATGGAACAGGATTCACCATGTTTAGATCGTTTAGATGAAATGTACCGCCGCATATCCGTTCGCATCGAGTCCATGGACACGCACAGCAGGAGTTTGGCGCATCGAGCACTGCTTTGGGCAGCCCAATCGCCGCTCTCGTCGCCAGAGCTACAAGAAGTGCTGTACCCTAATGGCTGGGATATGGACACCGGAGGAAGAACAGAAAACTTCGACCATGCTGTTATTGTGAGTTGCTGTGGGCTTCTTGAGAAGGGACATAACGGAATCTTCCGATATATTCATTTAACTGCTTTACAATTTGCGCAACATGGGCCGATGAGCCGAGGGAGTCTATCACCACTCATTCCGGATGCTTCGGTCGTGAACGCCACGATGGCTTTGACCTGCCTCTCCTACCTCACGACCAAAATTCCAGAAGGGCCACTATCTGGTCGCTTGTCTGTTTCGGCCGACCCATGCGTGCTGAGGGAACGGCACCCATTCCTCAAATTCGCGAGCCTTAATTGGATATCGCTACTGATCAATACAATGTGGAAACAAAGCGCTGTGGCTGTGCCACAATTGTTTGGAGATGTTTACCAAAAAGCTGCTGATTACTTGGCATCACAACTAAAACTGATGACTTGGATAGAATCCGTATACACTCTCGAAGGCAAAGCCAATATAGATCTCTTTCAGGAACACAGGAGCGCATTTAGCGACTTGGAGCGCCATTTTACAATCCAAGCGCCAAATTTTCTCATTGACACGTTACGAGAATTCTTAGGCGATATCTCTCTCATGTGGGAGGAATGGGGTGCTTCCTTGCAAAATAACCCAGTCGAAATCTGGGGTGATGTCACGGTGTTTACAGAGAGCCGATTCTTGCGGCGAACAGAGGCAGCGAAGCATGAGTCTCTGGCTCCAAGATTGGAGTGCGAAGTCCGTGGTGGAGTACGCGAGGTTATAGAGCCAATCTTTTCGCTAGCTATGACTTCGTCCGATGGGATTCAATTGGCCGTCCTAAGCATATTTCCAGCTAAGTAAGTCGAGGCGAGGCGTGGGAGAGTGCATCTTGGCTTACTTGATTTTAGATCATTTGCCGATGGATGGAGGCAAAAGGGCGACATCCCCTATTCCGGAAAAACTAAGCAACCCCCTAGCTTTCCAAGGNACTGCGGATGAGATGACGAAAGCTTGTTGGGGCTGGCTTGCTGCCTATGAAATATACGATATCGGCGACGGAGGATCTCAAAGCCGTCACCTTGTGTCCATACCTCTAGCTCCGGTAGACATCGAGGTATGCCTGCGTCAAAGCCTTTGATTTTCCATTCTAGGCCACTGGAAGTGCAGCTTCCCCCTTTCCATCGCCCCAGACTTGAATCAGTTCACCGTCTTGGGCCAGTTGATTCACATTGATATGAATAGAACTAGCAACTTCCGGACATCAAGAATTCCGCTTGACTCCCTGAATAGCCATAAGGCCCACTGGTCTATTTATAAGCCATTTGGGAATATGGTATATGTGTATCAATTAACATGGAACCCTGACGGCCGTTACCTAGCTTTCATTGACGAGAGTTATTCTACCCAGAATATCGCAATATTTTCAGTGAAGAAAGAAGCTGCCCTATATGAAATAAGCTTGGTAAACTTCTATTCGACAAAAGCCGGTTGTGAGCCACTTAACAATATCCATTTCCACCCAACTGAAAATGTTTTCATGTTTATGAAGCAGGATATTGTGTATCTTTGGGGGTTTTCTACTGGTGAGTGTGGAGCTCTGACGGGCTTCTGTCTTTTGTGCTCAACTAATCCTCGCCCTAGCATACGCGAAACCTGTCAATCATTTTGAAACCAGCACCTTATCGGTAACTTACAACAGGGATTGGCATGCCCGGTTATACTTAACAGCCTCCTTCAGCCATTGTGGTACCTGTATTGCTATCACATACCCAGGTCGGCAGTGGCCAGAATTAATTCCACTTTCTAACTGGTGCAGAACGAATCGCAAGCGAAAATTGTTGCATGAAATTTCCCTGGAGTCCAATCATGAGGAGCTTAGGAAAAGAGTCTTAAAAGGAGATATAGATTCCCAACAGGCCGTGTCGGTACTGTCAAGGATTCAGCATCCGGTAATTAGGGACTCCTCAATCGTTCTCGGCTATGACGTAGCCAGCACTAGGACTACAATTTTGCATACTGCAGCTGATCCCGGAAGTGTATCCATATGTCAGTCGGACAACAATACATCTCAAGAGATACCAATAATCAGGCTTCCAAAGTATATTCCAAGGGATATATCGGCGACGCTTACTCTGCCGACGAATGCCAATGAAGATAGCGAGGCTCATAAAAATGTCTTGACCCTAGTTATTACCCAAACCCCTGAAATCACATACGCCAGCGACGAGCCGCCATTATCGAGGCATTTACCGATGGTGATACGGAAGGACATTCGCGCGTTACAAGCCGGGGACATGAAGCCTGCAAAGCGAACACTAAATGACCGTGCTAATATATAATTATTAATCAGGGCGAGAGACTTGCTCATCAGTTAACCACTAGTGAAGTACTACATATCTTCCCAGAGTTATCTGGCCATAATCTCCCTACAGAGTGCTCCTCTATGTCTTGGCTTTCTCCTACTCTGGAAGATACTTGAGGGGGGCTGGCGATGAAATTTTTTTTTTGGTTAACTCGGCGAACTGGGAATTGACCATAGAGGAACTTCTTGCACTGGCAGGTGGCGAGCTTGTAGATACCTATTGTTAGGAAATAGTTGGCTACATCAATGAATTTTTATGTATCATATAAGCAGCTTAAAAAGGCTTCCCTATAGCCCTCGTAGCCTTAGATTTAACAGATCGACGGAGGATAAGGGACAAGGGGGAAATAGGATACTCAATCCTATTAGTTTAGGTAGAGTACGATAGTTCTAAAGGCACAACTTGATGTTCAAGTACCCCTCACATTGCATACTCTATGTCTACTAAAATTTCAATACCAAACAATTGCTATGTGGGTTTAGAAACCCTCCGTGTTAAGTTACTAAATCTAGCTAATTCACAGGCTCAAAAACAAACTTAGGAAGTCCTGGAACAGCAGACGCAGCAGTGGCTGGTAAGTCCTTCATAGCCAAAACCTCATTTGTGGACAGCACATGCCCTTCTATTACTTCGTCATGCGTCTCCTCTTGACTCCCACTGCCCGACACTGGAGCGGTGGTCTTGATGATCCGGACAAGCTCCACTGCCTCACATCGTGCTCCCAACACCTTTTTCAACACCGGCCTCATTTCTTCTAGAACGGCGCGCTCGTCAAACGGCAATCTCCTACCTAAAAGGATGGCCATCTCGACGTTCTTGTCCGATTCCTCTCCGGCCTGATCATCGCTGCTAGCACCTACACTAGCACTTTCTGACGCATCCTGGAGGCGTTTCTTGAGCTGTTGGATGAATGGCATAGCACGCTTTGTTTCTGTCTTTCCGATGCTTTTCCCGATGGCATCTGTATCCACTAGGCCTGTCTCTTTCAATGCAACCGTCACGAGGTCGATACAACGTTCCTGCCACGCGGGAAGGGATTCAGTGAAGAAGATGCGGAGACGAAATGGCGAGGAACGAGGATCAAAGGCGGTATTTTGACCGGACCCGGCGCTGGCGGTCTTTTTGCTACTCTTTAGGAGCCTCTTGATCAGCTGGCCCAACGCCGCCGTCACGGCTGACGACGTTGCTTGCTCGTAATCCGCCGTCGCTTGGAGGGCTCTATTAGGTTTAGGGCAATCGTTTGGCCAACTTGCCACTTGGATGCTGTGCTTGTGTCCTAACACCTCGGTCCACACGTGCTCGCACCAGTGCGGCGCTATGGGACTCAGAAGCAGGCACTGCAGCTCTGCATATCGGCGTACCAGCTTTGAATGCATACCCATGGCTCCAACGGCATCGCGGTATACATCGCGTGCACCCGTAAAGTTGTAGAAGCCTGAGCGCAAGGCGGCGCGGAAGAGATGAGCGTCGTACGCTTCTTTTGTCTCCCAGACGAGGCGATTCAACTCGTTGTCAAATAATGTGTCCCAGAAGTTAAGAGGGCCGCTCCGTTGGCCCTCCTTGTTATCCTTAGCGACACCGTCACTAAGAATCATATCCTCAATCCACTGCCGAAGCTCGTATAATTTGAGGATGGCTGCGTTTGCAACGCTTTCTGAGAAATTGGCATCATCTCCGGCGTCGCCAGCATCCGCCAGCGCAACCCTTGCAGCGTCAGCCCCGAACTTTTCAACGGTTTCGCGCAGAGTGAGGAAATTGCCAGTGCTCTTGGCCATCTTCTCCCCATTCAACGTTACAAATCCATTGACACGGACACCACGTGGCCAATATTCGGATGGCCATAGTGCAACATGGATATAAAGGAAGAAGGTGAGGTGGTTCTGTATGAGGTCCTTGCCTGAGACACGCATATCTAGGGGATACCAGTATTGGAATTCTTGGCGCATGGCCTGCAGCGCCGGCAAGGAGATATCGCTGTCGCTAGGGGGCTTTGTCGTTCGTGCTAGCACAAAATCCCACGCCTCATCTGTCATTTGTTCAGGACGAACGTTAGCTAAGCCGGGTTCCTTCCCATATATGTCTCCGTGGAGATAATGAGCGACAGTATAGTAGGCTGGGTAGATCGTGCTATCACTGAGGGATTCGACGAGGAATTGCTCATCCCATGGTAACTTGGACCCTAGGCCATAGGAGCGTGCGCACGCCCATTGGCCGAGCCAATCAAGCGCTTCTTCGAATCGGCGTTTGGTCTCGGTTGAGAATGTGTTAAGGCCGTTCCCATCCGAGTTTAGAAGATGAGCCCGCACCTGAGCGTTCCACTCGCCGTCGCCCCCATTTTCGGCCGTCCCGTAATTAAGATACCATTGGTCTAGGTGGGCGGCTACACACTCGTCTTTTGATCGGCTGATAACAACTCCTTCCGGTTCAGCGTAGGGAAAAGCAAGTGATAAATCGAACAATTTCTGCTTGACTAGGTCCTTGGCTTGTTGAACTGGGCGGCCGCTAAATTCCCCATGCACCATAGTGCCGTTGTAAAACCCTTCTTTATATGCGATGTTTTTGGCCTCAGGAAGCTTCGGGTCTTTCGGTGAGACAATTTTCATTTTTTTGACTAGGGCTGGAGCAGTAAGCTTGCCGTAGTTGGGTGTTTCGATAATAGGAATCACTTCCAGCATTGCCCATTCCTTCTGGATCCCGTAAAATTCAGCCTTCTTAGCTAGCTCGGTGACAGTAGCATAGTCATCAGGGCTGTCAGAGGGCACACAGGTCACGATGCCAGTTCCCTTGGATGCGTGGGCCGTTTCCATGGGCAAGATGCGCACTGATTTATGAACAGATAAGGGAGCATTAACTAGGGTACCAATCAAGTCGGCACCAACCAGCTGTGCAGACTTCTCGGTTTCGCCCCAAACAGCTGAGTATCCCTGAAACGAGAGGTTCCGGGCCGCTCGCTCAGTGCAAACGACATATTCGTTATCAGCCTCAGGGCTAGCAGTCTCGTTGTGGAGCTTGAAGAGTCCATATGTGATCTTAGGACCGACGAAGCAGCAGGTCTGGCCATACATGGTTTCCGGACGAAGGGTTGCGGCCAAGAAGTAGACATTGGCCTGGGTAGTAGGTGGTAAAACTTTCTCGACTATGTTCTTGGCTGGTTCAGACCAATCCACAACCTTCATCTTAATAGCGGTGTAGTCTTGTATACCCACGCCTTCTCCCTCACTTCGGTCGTGGTCGAGGCACGGTTGGCCATCTTTAGGCGAGTAAATCGTATACCTTTTCACAAATTTAATGAGTTTCGTGATCGTGGTTATAGTACTTTTGACCAGAGAATCGACAGGTTCTCACCTTTTGCCAAATTTAATCTTGCCCAGCTCTTTTAGACGGTTCATCTGCCACCGTACGAACGAGTCGTAAAAGGGGTTGGCGTCGGTTGTCACAAAAGAGCGACGCCAGTCGACGCGTAGACCCAGGCTAGAGGCGTCGCGTATACCAGCAGCAGGGAAGACGTGGACCCAATGATAAGCGTCGGCAAATTTATGGATCTCTTCCCTCGGTATGCCTTGCGACAGCATGATCTGAAATTGGTATTTAGCCGCACCCGACTTCGCTGCTACCTTTGTCTTCTTGGACCGGAATTTCGTGACGTCGGGGGTGGCAGCTCCAGCGTTGTTAGCGGCGGCCTCATCTCCGGCTTTGGGGGCGTCTAAATCGTCTTCGTCGTCATCCGTGTAACGCTCGAAGTTCTGTCCAAACATTTCCAGCTCCCGCTCTAGCTTGTCTGCACACGCCTTGATCGCCATGCCCGTGCAATGGAAGCCAAGAGGGAACAAGGCGTTCTTGCCCTGAAGACGCGCGTAGCCCGTCGCAAACTCGACCTTGGACATGGTGTAGGCGTGGCCAGCGTGGAGCGAGCCATTCATATATGGATAGGCCATGGTAGAGAAGAATTTGCCTTGTTGGGCCTGTGAGACGTCGGTCGCCGTCGGGGCATTGGACTCGAAAAGTCCGGATTCGGCCCAGACCTTCTGGTATTTACGCTCAACTTCGACGAGGGCATCGCGTTTCTGGGTCTTTTCGAGGCTTAGAGCAGCACATGTAGGGAAAGGGGAAATCAGTGGCATACATTTTCAATCTTCAGCATCTTCTGCGCTGCAGCGCCAGCACTGCTAGGATCTGCGGAGGCCATCTTTGCGCAGGGAAGAAGCAGAATGGTGGGGTTGAGTCACCGGTGAAATATACAGAGAAGAATAGGTTGGTGGGGTTGAGTCATGGATCGAAGAAGAGTAGCAGTAAGGTTGGTGGGGTGTTAAATCTAGGTGGTCAATGCTTTATCGATAAGCTTACCAGGGACATGTACAGAATACATACAGAATATAGGAACGTGCGTGCTCCTCCTAAACCATGTCTTGTAATTATTTATGAAGTCCTTTTCCTGGATGTGCAGGTGCAGGTCGCTGTTCACCAACCAATCATAGTGTTACTGCCCAACAAGGATTGTGTAACTCTATTTTCAAACGTCCGGCGTCACATCAGCAATTAATAGATTCCTATCACTAGGTTAGGTTTAAGAAGCAGAAATTCGAGGTTTAGTAAAACTCATCTATATAATAGTCACACAGTTTTATTCCTTTATTCATAACTATTTCAGGCTATTAGTCAGTGAAACTTTCAGTTATATTCATACTTTTTGTGTGTCAACAGAACTGAGTAACCAATGTGTTTAGAAGTAACTTTATGTGGTTGTAACTGGCATATTAGCAAGAATTTCACAGGAGTAAATCAGTTGTCTTGCCTTTTTGTATCATTGAAAAGCGATGGTTGTAATTCTGGGACATAATGTCCTAGGTAGTAGACTGGCAAGGCCCCAAGGCGTATTCATACAAGGTATTATGTTTATATAAAGGGGTTAGTCCTCCCACCCATATTAGAAGGACTCAAGAATCAATAATATTGGGCCCTGCCTGTCACACGGCCAAGACCGCCACCAGACCTATCACCTGAATACGTGCCCAACTGCCTTAGACCTAATCCACCTGTAAACGGCATTCAGGGGAAGACGGGGTCGCCTGAAACTAGGTCTTCTGCAAAAAGGCCCAACGGCTAAGAAGGTCCTAGAAGTTACCTTATAATAACATATACGTAACTTATCTTCACTCTAGAGTAAATTCCCTAGCATGTAATGCCATTCATTGATTGTACATACAACTCATCTCCTTGCTTTGCAAGCTTTCGATAAAATCCTGCGTATAGAACCATCACTTTCTAGCGAATTGGCTCATTCAACGGAAACTACGTTCTTTCCTAGCAGTTAGTATTGGATTTTATGCGAATTGTTCCGTCATGGCTGAACCCCAAGAGTGTGAACAAGGTATTAGTCAGCAGGGGTGCAATTATTCAACATACCATAATCAGTTTCATAAACAGGGCAGTTGTGTTATGAAACGTGGTATAATATAAGAGTGAAAATTCATAGCTCCCAGTTTTGCTATTAGCATATCCCTTGCCTTTTCTTACGCGTAGCAGTTCGTACCCAGCAAACAAAACATTGACATGGATCTGTTAATCCCTAAATAACTTTAAGGCCTAACATGTGTCAAGTAAAGCTATAGCCACTCCTTTGTATCACAGGCCAAATAGTAAACAGCTTGCTTTTTTCCATAACATAAAATTTGCTCGCGATTAAATACGAGCTGTTTAATCATCTGGTGCTAGGACAGATTCCAACTATCATAGGCAGAATACAACTTGTACTAGCGAGCATTTCGACTTCTGTTTGTAACGAAGCTTCTACAAAGCAGACTACATCTCACGGTGTACAGGAAAATAAAACCGTATAACTCACAGTCGTAGCAAAACACGATGTCGTCCACTAGTTCCGAAGATGGGACCTCAGAATTCCTTCAGATATTGTGTCAGGAGCTCTCAGGCCCCACGCTCTTCGAGTTAGTCGACGAAATCCAGATGGCCTTTGCTGCGGAGATTTATGGTCGGGGCACCCTTTGGCTAGAAGATCTTCTTTACAGTGCTCTCTGGCAAACTCTAGGGAAATGCAATAATGACGCTGCTGGACTGATGGCACTCTTGAGGTTTCGAGATCCAGACCAGGCCGGAGATGCCATTACTCGTACACTAGTCGAAATTCATAGTCAGTACTCTTTTTGGTTTCACCGAGCGGCTATCATATTGATAGCTTCTAGCATACCTTTCTAATCTTCATCTAGGGCACGTGGTAACGGATATATCGGGTTATTGGGTAAACTACTGCGAACTTGTTGGCGACCTTGCCGCTATTGAATTTCAACCTTATGGAATGGGTGATACGTTCCCCTTTTTCGCAATTCTGTTCGAAACTTTCAATATACAACACAACGCTAAAGAACAAGAGACCCTTTGGAAGGGTGCAGCTCTATGTTTGAGCAAGATAAATCAAGCTACCGCGCAGAGGATATTGGAAGCGAGATGTGGCTTGAATGGATTTGATCAGATGGGACAACGAGATGTTTCCCCAGATGACTGGGCAGGCTGGATGGCAACTTTTAGAAGCATCGGGGAACAACAATCTGAGCAGGAATTAAAGGACCTTGCCCTAAAAGCAGCTGAAATCATGCATTTTGTTCCAGCTTGGCATCCGACATCAACGAGCACTTTACCTAGCCAACAACCCGTATTGGGGGATCCCGTTACGAGCTCATCCTCTTCATAAATACCAGCCGTTTGTATAGATAAGCCTTTATGGTCACCCAGACGTGCTGCTTGGTGTTGAGTCCATAGTTTCTGACAAATTTCTACAAGAGAATGAGTCAGCCCCTAACCCCTTTTTTACAAAGTAAAAGACAAGAAATGGAAAGAAGGCAAATCAGCCCTGTTCCTCTGCTTCTATCGACGATCCTTATTGCGTTTGTTTTTATGGGCTAGGGGCCAAGCTGCAATTGAGCCTGTAAAGAAGAGGCAGCGGGAAGAGAAGGTGGCCCTAGAGGAATGAAGAAAGAAACAACAATAGGGTTGACCATAGCAACCACTGCAGTAACGAATCGGCTGAAGAAGTATGATAATCGCTGTTCTAGTCGCTTAATTCACTACATTGAGTTTGTGCTGTTAACGAACACGACCTGCACCGTAGTAAATCTAGCTATGTTAAAGTATGCAGATAAAAGAAGATATATCTTAGTCTAAAACCTACGTAACTGTTGCTAGAACATCTCCACCATTCTCGCATTTGGGAAGATCTCTAGTCTGAGCGAGGATATTGGAGTTGGCCGCCGCCCACGGCTACGCCGGTATCGTCGACCTATTGCTACGTTCAGGAGCGGACGTGAGCGTACGCTGCGTTCGCGGTGGCCGGACATTTCTAGAAGCCGCTACTGATCACGGCCGCTTTGATACAGTGGTCATGTTGCTAGGTGCGGGCGTTATAACTGATGGTGATTCCAGCCTTGCCTAGTACAAGCCATCGAGAGGGCGCGTAGGTATGGGCATTTGAAGGTTACAAATATGGTCGTATGTCGTGAGCTGATCTTGAGGTAAGACGTAGACGTTAGGGTTAGATAGAGAAATAGTTCCGCTAATGACAGAGAAGGTCAAGCAGATCATTTTATAGATTAGGGCAATGGCAAAGTCATCATTATTTGCTTAGCATGGACTTTTTTTTTGCGTTTGCACCCGCCTACCAACACTTCGGATTCACCAAATCCTCCAGACCCATTGCCAGTGGAATTGCACGAGTCTTCTATTAATTGGCAGATCCACATGCGTTGCGGTATATCTCACCCCTTTTTAAGCAAACGAGATCCATCCTTCGTGTAATCCAGAATATGTGGCCCATGCTGATGGGAGCTGGGGCACAGTGTCTGCTTCATGGATACCCTATTAATCCCTACCGGTAGAGGGCTCAGCATCTACAACATTAGGTGGCGGCGGACCCTCATTTCTGCTGCCGTCGTCGTGACCGTTACTGTTGTTATTATTGCCCCTATTTTCATGCCGATTCTCATCACCATTCCCGTTCTCATTCGAACCCCTATTCCCGCCTTCACCGTCATTGCCGTCTCCATTCCCATTCCCATTCAAACCGCCATTGTCACCTCCACTGCCATCTCCTTCATTTCTCTGCGGCTCGCGAGAGGCCGAATCCCACGGCCCGCGAGACACCCGCACACCGGGCGGGTACATTCGGCGTTCATTTACCACCGGCGCAGCAACATCGGGATCTACATAGTTCGTGTTCGCGCTTGTAGATGGAGAAACGTAGAACCGGGACGACGATTCACTTTCAGAAGAAGAGGAAGAAGAAGAGGAGGAGGTGGAGGAGGATGAGTCGTCTTCGTCATTGCGATCGCGGAGGCAGTGCGCGAACACGCAGACCGCCGTAAATGCGCCGATAATAAGCAATGTGACAACAATGGCGATGGTAGCGTTCGGTCTTAACATCACTGATGATCCTAAGCTTGCGGTGCGTGGCTGTAGTTGCTTGATACACAGCGAGACGCCGAGATATGTGAGGATTGGTGAGCCTTATCGTGCGTATTAGGTACGTGTTGTAGACAAAGATGGATTCATACATTGAGGTCGACTGTACCGAATCATAGAATGATTTGGAAAAATAACAGTTTTCCATGCTCAAGTCCGATTGAAATCTCCCACTAAATGAAGTGTAATATACACGCTATTGCTTCTATGTAATTCGCCCCTCTCTAGCGCCGGAATTTCTATGTAGTGGAACGAAGAAAAGAGATTGTCTAAACACCATCGATCCGGTAGGTTCTTCACCGGTATCGTGTTCCGCGAGCGTCCCAAAGGAGTCGTTGTTTGTTACACCTAGCAGCACGGCCTCGCGTACGCACAGGACACACAATGTACTGACAAAAAGGCACTATGGCCAAGGGATTTCTTTGGAATGCATTACGTCGATCAGCTATCGCTTGCTATGACGCTACCCGTGTTAGGCGCGTGTAATAAACCGCTATTATAACGGAACGGATAGCGGCAAGCAACAATCTCGAAAGGAAGTGTAGGACGCGGGGTTTATCATTAATAAACATAGGAAGGTACTTGTGGTTTGTCCGACGACACGGGGAAATAGTGTGACTTCAATTGGTAGCTATAGGTTAAGCCAAATTCAAATTCAATAGTGGCAGATGCCACCCACATCGTCATCCATGCTCCAGGTGCCAGCCAGTCCATGCTCGACGATGGGCTCATCAAGAGGGACCTGCTCCTCCGCCTTGCCGAGGAAGAAGTCATTTTGACCTGAGACCTTTGTCTGTCGACTCATGAACCTCTTGGCCCACTCTTCCACGGCCGGCTCACCAGTTTCATCCCGAGCCTGCTTAAGGAAGGGGATTAAAGCTGTGCCACCAGTTCCCTTGACCTTCTTGTGATGCGCATGGCGAGATGCAGTAGCCAGGTTCTGGCGATTTCGGACGGCTTCTGGGCTGCGTGAGCGACTGCGAGCCCGGTTCTCTCGGGATGGGAGAACGATATACCGAGTGACGATGGCGATGTGAATATCGCGAAAGGTTCGCAGCATGGCAAGACACGCGTCATAAGCGATGCTGAGAGGCGTGTCCGTATCACGGCGCTCTTCTACGAATTCACGAATGTTTGCGACGGAACTTACGTCGTCAAGAAAGCGCGCATGCGGCCCAGGCATGTAACGCCGCATGTCACGGATGAAGTTGTGCTTGGGCACAGCGCTCCGACCTTCGCGCTCCGACTCCGATGCTGGGCTTGCCTTTTCACCGGTTGGGCGATGTTCAATGCCAAGAATGATATCGAAAAACTGGATAAGGCTGCTCTGAGCGTTGCTCGGGCCGCTGTACTGCACGTATTCGGAGTGACCACTGCCATCGTCGTAGATAACACCATGGGGGAGTCCGGCTTCGGCCATATTCTTGCTACCGGCCAGAAAGGTGCGAATACGACGGTAGAAGAATCCAGGGTCACAGTTCTCATGCATGCGGCGGAGTAATTCGCCAAGATCGTCAAGGCGCTCAGCAAAAGCACGCAGGCAACGTGTCACGGTTGCGCTGTCGCCGTCCCGAGCAGCAGCTACAGCAGTCAGCATGAGAGTGATGATGGGACCACCCCGAGCCTCGATGGCAACAGACACCAGATAGAACCATGATTCATCCAGGGACCCAGTGAATGTGACCAGAGTGGCGAGGTTGTCGAGGTCGTCGATGTCCTCGTCGACAAAGAGCGGTTTAAAGTTCCAGAGGACGGAGGCGGCGTAGGTGGACACGGGAGGGATGTCAAGATGGTGGCAGATGCTCAGCAAGGGAGCCGAGATGCTCGCAGGCACGCGGTCGCAGGGAGTGTCACCTCCCCAGATGTAGCCATGGGCAAAAAAGGTGAGGAGCATGTAAGCCCTTCTCCATTCAGCGTCATGTTCCAGACCGATAGTGGAAAGGACGGGCAGACGATCAATGACTCCTCGAAGGCGCTTGCTGAGGATCAAGCCTTGCAAGTTAGAGGCGATTGACTCCCACTTGTTGTAATATGGGTCCGGAAGCCTCGTCAGCGGCAGGACATCGGGCAAAAAGCCATGCGTTGGCGAGATTCCATAGTCGGATAAGAGCGGGACAGCTTGTTTCATGACGACACTGTTTGTTGCTATTTGATCAAGTAGTCGCTTGGTGCTCAAGCGATCCGTATCGCGCAATAAGGCCTCAATTCTATATATCACTATAGAAAACTGAGAACCAACAGCTTAACCTTAGCTAATTGGGCTAATTGGCCAAGCAGCGGAGAGAGTAGAGACAACAGGGGTTCCTTGGTAAGTTGTTTAGGTTGGTTAGGTTGTTTAGTCCTGACGCAAGGAGTATACAGTAAATGACCTGTAATACTCCTCAGCCGTGCGAAAATCTCCTTGAGTTGCTTGCATGCGATGGAATTGTAGACCTGTCGAAGAAGTAAATAGCTTCCAAAATGGAGAATGGGTTAAGACGGGAGAAGAAGAAGGGCAACTAAGAAGGGTGGATGAACAGTGGGTTTTAAAGACGGACAAGAGCTAACAAACGCAAGTTGCGGCTACGGCGGGATTAGGCAGGACTAATTAATAATGGCTTGATCAAATAACTCTCAACTTTTTTTTTCTTTCTCCAACTTGGTAATGGTGTTAGGTGTGTGTGTGTATGCATAACTAGGCAAGTATGAGAAGTGGAAGCGGGCGGACAAAAGGAACCCACGGCTCGCCCAATTGATTCCACGATACCGAGTGGTACGAGTAGTAATTGACCTGGACTAGTGACCTTTCCGTCGCTTAATTCGAGTGGCAAGTCTGAGTAGGTCTGGGATTTAGTCTATCGTGGTGTGGTAACGAGGTGCTATAGTGAACTGCATCTAATGCTATTATTATTCATGACTGATGCGCCCTAAATCTCGAGGTAAGTACCTGCATACAGTACAAAATAAGGTTGGCTAGTATATAGATAGAGGTAAGTACTTAGTGTATTGTATGTGGTCTGGGTCACAGACGGGAAAACGCATAGAGAAGAGAACAAAGAGGCAATAACCAGGTTTTCTCTAGTTTCCAGCGATGTCGGCTAGCGCCGCATGGTTGAGAGCACACGTGCCCATCAAGACAAGGACTAGGTAGGTTCTTATGCTGCCCACAGAATATCTAGATACCTATCTAGTACTTACCTGTTTAGGTAGTGGTCTATATATTTGAAGTACCTGTTTTGATAATAACGCAGATCTTGGAGTATTTTCTTCTCAGATTTGAGACACGGGTCAAGGCTAGAGAATTCCAGCCGAGGGGTACTGATGCCGGATGAAAGATTAACTCAATTCACTCCTTGTCGGTTGATATGTTAACAATATGGTCGAGAAGGTTGGCAACCAGCAAGGTACTTACAGTATGGGTCAAACGTGGGGTTAATTTTTGATTTATTGACTTTACGTAATCAATTAACCATGCTAATAGTAGGTAGGTACAGAATTACCTAGGTAGGTACCTAGGCTTTCCCCCTCAGCCTTGGCAGCCCCCAAGACAAGGCTTCATCTTGTAACCACCTATCTACCTACTTGTAGATAGTTCATTTTGATGCATTGATACCATCTTTTAGACTCAGCCTGGCCTTCGCACTCACTTTCTCTATAGGCCTACGATGTCACTCCCACTCCGGTAGCTGGCTACCTACCTGGATAGCGTAGTTGGTCTCCTCATCTCGCATTCGTCCTGCACCGACCGATACCGACACCGACACCGACAACATGGTTGTCCAACAGCACATCCTCAACTGGCTGTACAGTGTCCTAACCAGTGAATACCATGATGTCAACCGCACCTACAATGATGTAGCTCAAGCTCTGGCCCAGTATCCATCGTTGTTGCCGAGAACAGATGTCCACAGTATGTCAGACTACAGCGACCGCAGCTCTGCATTGTCCATCCGATCGCTTCTCTTCTCTTTCGCACACTCGCACACTCGCTAACCAGGCCTCCAAAGCATTCGACAATGGCGTCTCGGCCCTACTCCTCCACCTGTCGGGGACCATACCCGTCATCTTTCGCGGAACAACCTACCGCTTCCCTATCTCGATATGGGTGCCTCACGCGTACCCGCGCGAGCCTCCGCTGGGCTACGTAACCCCGACTGACACCATGATGGTGCGCCCCGGCCAGCATGTTGATCCTCAGGGGAGGATATATCACCCCTATCTAGTTCGATGGGCTGAGTTCTGGGATGTGAGTGCACGCCGATATCCAACTGCATCTGGCTTTGACTAGTCCCCTGGCTGCTAATGTTTGTCATGAACAGAAGTCCTCCCTATTAGACTTTCTAGCAATATTGCGAGACATCTTTGCCAAAGAGCCTCCGGTGGTCTCCCGCCAACAGCTCCGACCAGCCCAGGAAACCTCCACACCATCACCAGCACCGCCTCCTGTGCCCCCTCTGCCTCCTGATAT